>APFE030005063.1:0-50370 GCA_000404065.3 Pinus taeda
TCTAACAATCTTACACGTAAATACAACCTTAGAATATGATGGTCTCTGACGGAATAACGCCTATTGAACTGGAGGACGACAAGTTGAGAATCCAGGTTTACCACTAATGCCCGAATACCAAGATTAATTGCTTCAGTGAGGAGCTCGATTACGGCACAATATTCGGCGACATTATTCGTGGTACGCCCCAAACAGACACCTTGAAGATCTATCAGCTCACCATGAGGATCATAGATCACCCATGCCGTAGAGGACAAGTTACGAGTACTGCGACAGGCACCATCAGCGAAACCAATATAAGGCGTATTAGACATCTGCACAAGAAGCGAAAGACATAATAAGCGACAATCAAGCCTATTTTTTTGACACACATACAACAACACTTGCTAGAATACATGTATATCAAATGAATGTACTAGCATCACGCATAGTACTTTTTGAAAATACACGCCCGTTTTCGGGGTTTGTGCGAGAGGGTTCCTTCATAATAATTAAACTCATAGGCCCTTTTTTGCAAAATTTCTGAAATGTAGGGCCTAGCCCATAGATTCGAGCTTTCTGGTCCTAGCTTATCGTTTGCCTGATCATATAGCAGAACTAAGTCCCCCTCGTTAAAAGAACGTGGATGTACAGTCTGGTCAAAACGAGATTTGACTCGCTTCTTCTGTGTTTCGATGGCCAAATTGGCTAGGCGACGAGTCTCATCTAGCCGTTCCAGATAAAGGAGACGTTCCTCTAATGGGGTGGTGTTGGGAAGTAGCTCGACAACTAATTTTAACGAAGGGATTTCACACTCGATTGGAAGGGTAGCCTCTAGTCCATAGACTAGTTGAAATGGAGTGAAACCAGTGGCATCCTTCACGGAGGTTTGGTAAGCCCACAAAGCAGGGAACAACATCAAATGCCAGTTAGACTTGTGCATGCCAATGGTACACTGAAGCATTGTAACCAAAATCTTATTGATCGCTTCAACTTGGCCATTGGACTGAGGGTAGTACGGAGTAGAACTATCATGCTTTAAGCCTAGCTGGGTTGTTATTTCCGTCAACATATGATTTCGGAAATTCTTTCTGTGATCAGTGACGATGGCTTGGGGGACGCCGAATCGTGAAATAACGTGGTTGAATAAAAATTGCGCCGTTGTGTGACCGTCTTCAGCCAGTGTAGGCATCGCCTCGGCCCATTTAGTAAAGTAATCGACGGCAATGATGATAAACCCATGCCCCCCGGCTGAGCGAGGGTTACAGGTCACTTAATCAATGCCCCATTTTGCAAAAGGGCTGATGGTAACAACAGGGTGTAAAGGAGCAGGGGGGGCTCGCATCTTCCGTTGGAATATCTGGCACTCATGACAGGAACAGACCGCAAGAATGCAATCTTTAAAGATAGAGGGCCAAAAGTAACCAACACGGAGGATTTTTTGGGCAGTTGCATATACGGACATGTGACCACCACAAGAACCTGAGTGGCAGTCATTCAAGACTTGCTCAGCTTCCTCGTGAGTAAGACAACGGCGGAGAATAGAGTCAGTGCCGAGGTGATATAAGGTATCCCCAATGATACGATATGGTTGAGATTGATGACGAATCCTTCACCAAGCGTCTTTAGAAGTGCCCAGATGAAAGGAGGACGTTTGCAAATATACAAGGATGTCACCGTACTAGGGGTCGAGGGTGCTGATGAGAAACAAAGTCTCATCCGGAATTTGATCTTCGGTATGAGAGGGCGAAGAAGAAGATGGCAAAGAGAAAATTAACTCAACAAAAATGAGTGATTTCTTTGACTTGGCGGTAGTGAATTCCAAGTCAAACTCTTGGAGGATGACAATCCACTTTGAGTACTTGCCCCCAAGCAACTAGCGTGACAAGATATACGTCATGGGGTTGCAATCGGAAATCACCGTAGTAGTGCGCAGTAGAATATAGTGACGGAAACGTTGGACAATACAAACGACGGCTAACGCCAACTTCTCGACATGTGCATATCGAGTTTCTGTATCTAAAAGGTTCCTACTGAGATAATAGATAACATGCTCAGTGTCATCGTCGTCGATTTGAACAAGAACCATGCCAATAGTGGTATCGGCGACATCTAAATACAGGGTGTAGTCATAATGATAGTTTGGAGGGTGAAGCAATGGAGCAGAAACAAGGAGACCCTTGAGTCACTCAAAAGATTCTTGAGCCATGGTATCCCAATGAAAAGGGACATCCTTTTTAAGTAATCGTGTAAAACCTTTAGCCACCTCGGCATAGTTTGGAACGAAACGACGTAAAAAATTCGCCTTACCTTGCAAGCTTTGCAATTGTTGTAAGGTAGCAGGGGGAGGGATATTGACTATGGCTTCGAATTTGAGGGGATCCAGTCGGATGCCCTCGTGGGAGACGACAAATCCAAGAAGTCGACCTGATTCTACGTAGAAGACACACTTGTGAGGATTAAGCCTGATTCGGTAGTGTCGACAGCGAAGAAATATCTCGCAAAGGTGAGTAGGATGGTCCTGACGCTTGGCTAAATGAGCCGGAAGATCATCCAGGTATGGCTGTACAATTTTTCGTATGTCATGAAAAGCGTAGGACATTGCACGTTGGAAGGTAGTGCCAGCATTTTTGAGACCGAAAGGGAGTTTCTTATAGGCAAAAGTACCCCATGGACAGATGAAAATAGTCTTGTGTTGATCAGTGGGAGCAATATTGATCTGGTTGTAACCAGAAAAACCGTCCATAAAAGAATACATCTCACTTCCCGCACATTCGTCAATAATCTGATCAATGAATGGTGTGGGGAAATTATCTTTAGGACAGGCCCGATTAATATCACGATAATCGACACAAACACGGATAGTTCCCTGTTTCTTAGTGACAGGTACAATATTAGAAACCCAATCTGTGAGAGGGATAGGATAAATAAAACCGACTTTAAGAAGCTTCTCTACTTCGACCTTGATTGCTGCAGCCTTTCGGGGGTGTACTGGATGTAAATGTTGACGAACAGGCTTAGCACCTGGGTACGTGATGATTTCATGCACCACTATGTTGGGATCAATGCTGGGCATTTCTTCATAGGACCAAGCAAAAACATCACGAAATTCGCGAAAAAGGTTCGAATAAAGTTGGATCTCCTCTGGAGTACAATTGACTCCAATGTGAATGTGTTCGACGATCCCTGGTTTAATAGAGATTTCGATGGGCTGGGTTTGCGTAATATTTTCCATATTACCTTCAGAAGAGGTTTGATAAACGTGAACAGGAGACTGAAGGAATCGAAATGGGAAATAAGGAGCAAACCGTTGAATATAAGTCGGCATATCCTGAGGGACAGAGAGTAACGAGGAACGATGGTGGGTATCATGTCAAGGAGGTTCCTCGAGAGACATAGTCTCAATAATAGCTTCGTCGGAAGAAAATGTTTCTTTTAAAGGATCCGAAGAAGTTTGATCTAAAAGCCCTAAGGATGGAGTGAACATGTGGAAAATCTTGCTCAAAAAAGCAAGTTCAGAAGAAGGAGCCGATGCAGCTACGATTTCGACATAGTTGAGTTTGGCAGGACTCAACAGCATCTGGTCGCCCCAAGAATCTACTTGGTCGATGGGAGGAACGATCCATGGATCAAGACAAGTAGAAATCATATTGACGGAAGCAACATTCGGAGGCAGGGCTGGAAAAACACCCATAAGGGCGGGATCTTTGAAAAGCCCGTGACCTAGACTGTCAATTGATTTGGAGGTATGCTCCACAAAAGGGATAGTTCCTTCCGAAGAGGAAGCGAAAAATGACAGCTGGTCGACCGTAATAATCTTCCCTTTGTGAGGGAAACGAATGATACGAAAGAAAGATGAAGTGACAGCTTGCATTGCATAGATTTCCAATTATATCTAAATAACCTCTTGTATCCATTTATGTGTTCTGCAATAGTACGACCATTATCATTCCCTGTAAAAAATGCCTTGCTAGAAGCCATGAAGAGGGTTTTGAAAAAGAAAAATGGTGAAAATTTGAAATTGTCACAGTTTCTTCAATATTGCTCAGAATCTCTATTGTAACCTGTTTTCCGAAATGGAACAATCATTCTGCATCTGCCCATGTGATAGAAATCCTGATTCAGACACTAGAATTTCAAATCTGCGCTGCTAATCTCCCGCCGTCACCCAAAATTTCTGAAAAAAGAGCTGATTTTAAATCAGCGATATCTCCCTCATCCGGACTTCGATTCGCCTGATTTTTTTTTGAAATTGGGTGTTTTTTCACAAAGCTTCCAGATCTGCAATTAGATCTTGTAGATCTTGCACCAGGATGTCTAGATCTGCGCCGAAAACGCACTGCCCGGAAAAATTAGCTGCAACCCCACTGATTTTTAGATCAGCGATATCTCTTTCATCCGGACTCCGATTCGACCGATTTATTTTTAAAATCGGCTATTTTTTCACAAGGAATACATATCTGCAATCATATTTTTCAGATCTTGAACCAAAATGTACAGATCTGATCTGCAAACTTGCCGCCCTTGAAATCCTGCAAAAAGTAAAAAAAAAAATCCACTTTTGGGCCCAAGAAAGTGCTCTGATACCACTTGTTGTAGCTCTAACCCAAAATGATATAGATCTAATAAGAAAATATAAGATAATACAATTAAACCCAGAAATATATAGAAATGCTTCTTTATTATCAAACTCTTATGGTAGGGCAACACCATACATTCACTCCTTAAGGAAGGAGAACACTCCACAAGCCATATGCTTGTTCATACAAGACTATCTCTCTTCATTTCTCTCCATGTGGAGTCTCTAGCCTCTATATAGGCTTCATACATACAATACCATGCATCATTACCATGGTTTCCTCATACCATCAACTAATACCATGGGCCCCTTACATTATTATTAACTACTTGTGGTCCTTACATGACATGGGTTAACTACCTTATTTATTACTATGGCCCATCCCATTATTACATTATTACCTTGGGTACCTCCCTTGGTACCCCATATTATCCCCCCATGGGTTAACAACCTTATTTATTACTATGGCCCATCCCAATATTATATTATTACCTTGGGTACCTCCCTTGGTACCCCATATTATCTCCACTTTTGTGCCCAAGAAAGTGCTCTGATACCAATTGTTGTAGATCTAACCCACGAATATTATGAAAATAAGAAAATACAAATATACCTAGAAATAATATGAAATGAGTCTTTATTGATCAAACCCTTATGGTAGGGCAACATCATACATTCACTCCTTAAGGAAGGAGAACACTCCACAAGCCATATGCTTGTTCATACAAGAATACTTCTCTTCATATCTCTCCATGTGGAGTCTCTAGCCTCTATATAGGCCTTATACATACAATACCATGCATCATTACCTTGGTTTCCTCATACCATCAACTAATACCATGGGCCCCTTACATTATTATTAACTACTTGTGGTCCCTTACATGACATGGGTTAACCACCTTATTTATTACTATGGCCCATCCCATTATTACATTATTACCTTGGGTACCTCCCTTGGTACCCCAATGGTGTTGCCCTACCATAAGGGTTTGATCAATAAATAATCATTTCATATTATTTCTGGGTTTATTTGCATTATCTTATATTTTCATATCAGATCTATAATATTTCCGGGTTAGATCTACAACAATTGGTATCATAGATACAACATTAGCACCTTTCTCGCCAATCCCAACTCTGTTTCTGATTCAACCCGTCAGTGTCATGAGTTGCAATGTTCAGGAAGATATTGAGCCAGAAACATAAGTAGAAAACCTTCCTGAAATTGTAACTTGTAATAGTGTTCTTGTAGAAATTGAACCAAGGAAAACATTGAATATTAATCTTAACATTTCACACTCCCAATCTGAACAGTTGTTGAAAGTCCTTCGGGAGCATAAAGAAGCTTTTTCTTGGGAGTATATTGATATGAAAGGCATCCCTGCTAATTTATGTACTCATCATATATACATTAAAGAGGAATTTTGACCTATTAGGCAGCCACAAAGAAGAATGAATCATGCCATAAAAAACATTGTCAAAGATGAATAGTAGAAGCTATTAGATGTGGGTTTTATTTATCCGATATCGGACAGTCAATGGGTCTCCCCACCGGTCATTGTTCCTAAGAAGAATGGAAAGTGGTAGATCTACATTGATTATAGATTACTAAACAAAGAAACTGAGAAAGACCATTTTCTCCTACCCTTTATTGACCAAGTCCTTGATACATTAGTCGAGAAGAAGTTTTTCTCCTTTCTAGATGGATTCAGCAGATAAAATCAGATACAAATAGCTCATCAGGATCAGATACAAATAGCTCTCGAGGATTAGTACAAAACTACCTTCACATTCCCTCGGGGAACCTTTGCCTACCGAGTCCTTCCATTTGGCCTTTATAACGCACATGCTACCTTTCAAAGGGAAATCTTAGAATTTTTTCTGATCTAGTTAATGATAGTGTTGAGATTTACATGGACGATTTTACCCCATATGGGGATTCCTTTACAGAAGCTTTGAAAAAGTTAGTGAAAGTAATTGAAAGATGTAAGAAAACACATGTTTCTCTTAGTACAGTCAAATGTCATATGATGATGAAAGAAGGAATACTACTGGGACACTTACTTTCAGCTGCAGGAATTCGAGTTGATCCAGTCAAGGTAGAGGTAATATTAAAATTCCCTACGCCTAAGACACTGACACAGGTATGTAGCTTTATTAGTTATGCTTGCTAGTATAGGCGTTTCATAGATTTTTTTTCTAAAATAACATTCCCACTTTTTCAATTGTTACCTAAGGATGCAGAATTTGTGTGGACAGATGAATGTGAAGCATATTTTGTAGAAATCAGAGAACTAGTATGCAAGGCTCTGATATTACACTGTCTTGACTGGAGGTTCCTATTTCACATCTCTATTGATGCTTCTTAAACAACAGTAGGGGCGATTTTGGGGCAATAAGAGGACAAGAAACCGTATGCAATTTATTATGTCAGCAAGAATTTGACCCCTGTTGAATTAAACTATATGGTAACTAAAAAGGAGTTCTTGGCTATCATTTATGCTATCAATACATGTCGGCATTATATCATAGGGTATCCTACTTTCGTGCACACCAATCATACAACTATCAGGTATCTGATGAACAAACCAATAACCCATGTTTGTGTTACAAGATGGTTACTGTTAATTCAAGAATTTGATATTACCATTGTAGATAAACTAGGGAAAGACAATATAGTTTCAAATTTCCTGTCTAGGATGGATACTAGTGATGAAGGTACACCTGTAGAGGATAGTTTTCTAGATGAACATCTTTGTGCAATTTCTACTCACATTCTGTGGTATGCAGATATTGCTAACTTTCTTGCAATAGGAAAGGTGCCTCAACACTTGCCTTACAGAGAACAACGAAGGATTATCCATTATAGTGCTCGTTATTCATGGATAGAGGGATATCTCTTTTACACAGGATCTTATTAGAAAACCTGACGCTACATAAGTGGAGATGACATCTATGATGTCCTGAAATATTCTCATGATGGCCCCTATGGGGGACATTTTGTAGATAAGCGGATAGGTCATAAGGTGTTACAAATCGGATACTATTGGCCTTCTATTTTTTGTGATGCAAGGAAATATGTTATGGAGTGCGATAGTTGCTAGCAGATGGGTCAGCCTAGTCGGGAAGATGAAATGTTGTTACTAACCCAACTAGCTCTTGATCCCTTTGAAAAATGGACTATCAATTTTGTTGGGCCATTTAATCGACCTTCACAGCAGAAAATTCACATTCTGATTTGCACGGATTACATGACAAAGTGGGTAGAGGCCAAGGTTGTTGTAAAAGAAACAGAACAGGTTGTCACAAACTTTTTATTTGAAGAAATTCTTGCATAGTATGAAGCTCCTAGAGAGGTAGTTTCAAATGGAGGGGCACAATTTACATCACATCTGATAGCATGACTTATGAAAAAGTATGGAATCAAGAATAGGGTAACATCTCCATATCACCCTAGGCGAATGGTCAAGTAAAAAGCACAAATAAGGTACTAGAGAATATTCTTACAAAGACTCTAGCGAACCACCGCCAGAATTGGGCCGAAAATCTTTCTAAGGCACTATGGGCGTATAGAACAACATGGCGGAGCACAACAGGGTTTTCACCATATGAGCTTGTCTATGGGAAATCCCCCTTGTTTCCAGTGGAATTCAAAATTAAGATGCTCAAGACAACCCTTGAAGTAGGTTTAGATCTTTCAGAAGCCCAGAAACATTGACTAGAACAGTTGAATGGGTTGGATGAAATTCATTTGGTAGTTGTCCAAAATACTATTGCAATCCAACAACAATGAGCTAAATGGCACAACAAATTCATAATGAGGAGGTTGGGAATTACTCTATGATTCTCGGTTCAAGGATTTTAAGGGAAAACTCGGCTCCAGGTGGATGGGACCATATGAAGTGACATGGTGTTCGATGGTGGGACTGTTAGACTTATAACAAATGATGAGGCACATACTCCTTTGATGTGAATGGACATCGCCTCAGATTATATCACTATCCAGCTTCAAGGGACTCCTTTATTAAATATCTCTCTGATAAATTTGGTTTTGAAGTCATTAGTGCATGGAATATCGCTTTGCACCTTGATATATATAATATATATATAATATATTATAATATAGTATTATATATACATATATTATATATAATGTATGCTATATTTATATATGTTAGATATATGTAGTTAGATGTATATTAGATATATATAGATATATATATACTATAATATACTAACATGATGTTACTACTCTATTAATATTTTTATTGCAGGTACCTCACTAGTGTTGTTACTCCTCTGGTTGTTGGGTTGTGTTATATTCTTTCCATGACTAGCCCCAGTATTTTAACCAGGGGGTTAGAGGGGGGGTGGAGCACCCCCTTTGTTGTACCGATGAGTAGCAGGGGGGTCACAGTATCGCCCCCCTCTACGGGGTGTGGGGAATTTTTTTTTTTTGGACCCTATATTAGGTGGGAGGACCTACCTATGGTTTTGTGCATGGTTTTCGCACATGGTTTTGGGTGCAATGGTTTTCAGTCCATGGTATTTTGTAGATCTGGTCAAGGGAACTATGGTTATGTTCAAATCCAGGGTTAATGGATTGGGGTTTATGGATGCTTTGGCATGTATATATATATATATATATATTGAAAGGAACATAATGAAAAATCAATATAGTAGTCCCGATTTTGGGATCCAGGGGAAAATATCTGTGTATATTTGTTTTATGTGTTATGCTCTCGCCATTGTTTATTTTTTGTTTTTTAGAATTTGTATCCAGGTAATTTATGTACGGTGTTAAAACCTACACTGGTGATGTTACTCTGATGATGGAAAATTTTTCGAAGTACTTCACTGGTGTTGTTACTCCTCCAGTGTTGTTACTTTGATCATGGTGATTTTGACTAATTACTTCACTTGTGTTGTTACTCCTCTGGTGATGTTACTCCTTAGGTTTTGTTACTCCTCCGGTATTATTACTCCATCGTGATTTTGTCTAAGTACTTCACTAGTTTTGTTACTCCTCTAGTGTTGTTACTTTGATCATGGTGATTTTGACTAAGTACTTCATTGGTGTTGTCACTCCTCTAGTGTTGTTACCCCATCGCAATTTTGTTTAAGTACCCCGGTGTTGTTACTCCTTTGGTGTTTTTACTCCTCCGGTGTTGTTAATATGTCATGATTTTCATCTAAGTACCTCAGTTTTGTTACTCCTCTAGTGTTGTTACTCCTCCAGTATTGTTACTCCATCGTGATTTTCATCTAAGTACCCCGGTGTTGTTACTCCTCCAGTGTTGTTACTCCTCCATTGTTGTTACTCCTCCAGTGCTATTACTCTGTCGCGATTTTCATCTAAGTACCTTAGTGCTATTACTCTGCAGGTGTTGTTATTCCCTCTCTAATGTTACTCCTCGGGTGTTATTATTCCCTCGGATGTTGTTACTCCTTCGCTCCTGTTACTTTGTCAAGGTAAGTCACTAGGTACATCCCCGATCGACTTTGTGGATTTGATTAATAATCCATGTGACATGACTTGATATGGCCGTAGACAGTCATTCCTTAGTTGGGATGAGGTACTATAATAAATGGAAAAGATGCCATAATGACTTGTAATTATTATTATTAGAAAACCTTGTGTTAAGTGCACAACTCCACGATTTTCCACCATACTTCACACGGTATTAGGACTTAAAGTTAGTACTATTGTACTAATGAACAGTACTTTCTAACGCTGTGAAGTAATTACCATTATTATTATCCATTATTACCATTATCCGCCATGATTTTTCCATATTTCATCATTATCCTCCCAGTTTTCACTCTCACTGCAACCCATCACTATCACAGCTCTCATTGCAAATCTACTTGCCGACACTCCTCCTCAACGGTTTGTTGTTACTCAAAAGAACTATTATGGAGTCATTGCAGAATGGGTGGGAAAGTTGTGATATACTAACCAAAGAGCACAAAGCAGGTTTGATGCAATGTATATGTTTGGCAAGTCTTCTTAGATGCAGGGTGGCATGTATATTTTGAGAGGCTACAAAGATTTGATGAAGCCATCATAGTTAAATTTGCATTAAACCTGGAAGGAAATCATTCTAGAGTCCATGGGCTGGATATTTTTGTCATGGAGAAAGCTATATCGATTACCAGTGGGTTACAACAAGGAGGTCAAAAATGGTTCTCATGGAAGTCTCCTCTGCCAGAGCTTCCAGAATTATATTTGTAGGTTGGGGAGATAGCAATCCAGAAAGGAAGAGGGTATGATCATAAATCTATACCATATCCATGGGTTGAGGTGGTGTATTTTGTTATGAGGTATGTTACCTATGAAGGACATTTCTCTTCATTTTTTAAGTATCATTTCAAACTCCTTGCATGCCTTTGGTTTCGACATGCCTAGGTTCATGCTTTGGATATGCCATACTTCCTATGGAGTAGCCTTCACTTAATGCCACAATCTGCCCAGCAGTCTCGACAACCATTAGAAGTTATCACAAATCATGGGTTGGTTAGAGTATTGGTGGTGCATGCTCTGTCTCGAACCTCTATAGCTTGGCCATAATTCACCGAGCTAGCAGAGGAAGAACTTGCAGTTGTGTTGCCTGTAAGGGAGGAGGAATAAGACTTAGCAGTAGAATAAGAGGCCACAGATGACGTTCTTCTAGTGCCACTTGTTATCCCAATGGAGATGCATATAATGGACATAGAAGAGATTGCAGTCGATGCTGATCCACAAGAACCAGCGTCAACTGCCAATCTAAGAGGAGAATCACCACCCTTGGATGCAGTTACAGGTGGTGCTAACACATAAGAACCAGCATCACCTGTCCAACCAATTTAAGAACTTTTGTTTGATAATGTAGGTGGTTTAAACACAAGAACCAACACCACATGCCCAAGTAATTGAAGAACTTATGGTTAGAAATGTAGGTGGTGCTGACACAGAGGAACCAACACCACCCATTCAAACAATTGAAGAACCTGTCGTTGAAAATGTAGGTGGTGTTTTCACACAAGAACTAGCACCACTTGTTCAAATGAATGTGGAACCTTTGGGGGAAACCGGGGCCGTAGTCAACACCACTCTGCAAGAGACAATGTGGGTTGCTGGGCAGGAGGATAATTTGGAAGAATCATAGGCAGCAAGAGAAAAGGGAGCATAGAGCAACTGGTAAACATAGAAGAAGAGGAAGGAGGGCGTGTGTCAGTCGGCATTGAGAGAATGAAAATTCATGAAATTATTACTTGCTCTCCTTTTCTTGCATCTTTTCCAAAAGGGGCAAGGAAAACCCATTCTTCTAAACACATGGAGAAATAATAAACTTCTCCCTTGATCCTAAAATTTGTTGGAAAAGCTAAGGGCACCATTATCAACACTATCATTCAAAAAATAGTGTCAATTGGTGAAAGCATTGAGAAAATTGAAGGGTTGGAGGTTAACACTACCACACAAGAACCAGTGCCGATCGAAGGGAAAAATGAAGAAGCTGGTCGATACTACTTCTACAGAGAAAATCCTTGAGCAGATGGAAGAGGATGTCGCTAATCAGACTAACCCGCAAGGGTTAGAAACCATTCCTGAGCAGATGGAAGAGGAGATTATTGATCAGACTAACCCGCAAGGGTTAGAAACCATTCCTAAATAGATGGAGGAGGATGTTTCTAATCAAACTAACCCGCAAGGGTTGGAAACCATTCTTGAGCATATGGAGGAGGGTGTTGTTGATAATACTAACCTAGAAGTTTTAGAAACCATTCCCAAACAAATGGAAGAGGATGTTGTTGACGAAACTAACCCGCAAGGGCTAGGAAATGTCCTATACAAGTGGAAGAGGACGGTCAAGCAATAGAGAAACTACAAGAGGAGGGTGTTAAAGACACTACCCCACAAGATCCTGTAGTGAATCCAAAGTTATAGAGGGAAGACATAGAGGTCTTGAGACCTGGAGAAGGAGATGGCGGGATTGTTCCTAGAGTTGTGAAACAAATGGAAAAAATTAGAGTAAAACAAGAACCAGTTGATGATTTTGTCAACTCGTGAGGCCCTGGACCAACTATGAGACTTGTGGAAGAAGTTGTTGTGAAACAAGAGTTTATCGAGAAATGTGAGAAAATAAGACCCTCTCTTAAGGAAAGATATCAGGCACAATTCAGATAAAATATGTAGTTGAAAATAGAAATCATGAAATTGAGTAAACGTATTCGGCACTTATGAAGAAGAGTGAGAAAGCACAAGAAAAATGTTGTGAAGCGCCAACCTAAAACTATTTCGGTGGAAACATAGACCAAAGATAGGCCAACGAATTTAGCGGCTACATAGACAGAGTCATTTTGCCATATGATCGAGGTGCGGGAGTTTGTCATGTTTGCAGAAATTTAGAAGTGGCAAGCTACACCAACTCGCTTTCAATGAGGGACCATTCCTTTAGAAGCACACTGAGAAGGAATAAGGAAAACTCATGAGAAAGCTGCAAAAATAGTCTCTAGATACATAGAACATAGAGAGAAGGAAAAGCAGAAGCAGGAGAAATAGTAGAAGCGAATTGATGGATCGGAATAATAGATGAAGTTATTAAAGGCCGATAAGGAAGAGATGTTTACTTTGGCACAATAGGAAATGGCTTGTCGCCCCCTGCTCATAGCTACACCCTGTTCCTCCATGAACAATATCTATTCTTTTGTTCAGACAGTGTCCACCAGGAGCTCGGTCATGAGATGGAAGATTCAATGCAGTTTTTGCGCATTAAGAGATGCCACAATATTTTGGATCAACATTTGATGTGCGAGTTGTACATGCATGACTAATTTTTGGGCAATGCTCAATCATTTAACCTAGCTCCATATGTAGGATACATTCAACTAAGAGCATTTACCTCCTATACAGTCAACCAGGTTAAATGGAAAAAGGCCTTTGATATGTTTGAAGAAAATCAGGTAAATAGGCCACTTATCATTCGGATGGAGAATTGTCATTCTGTGAATATTTATAATAGACACGAAACCCTCTTGGGGATCAAGGGACAGAAATAATATATGATGGAAACTCAGTAGTGGTGTGTTGATATATGCACAAAACCAATTTTCACTTGTTAGGAGGAGGCCTGAGACATTTGTTAGAAATGGTGGATGCTCTCGTCATCAGCTGTCAGGATACCTGAGCCTTTTGGGCCCCTAATTTTGCTCGGAATCTAAACAAGGTAACCCAGTATATTGCATGCATGCAACTTTGTGGGGTTTGATGGATGGTTTTGAGGTTTCGATTTCCCATCATCTGGCTACCAGTCGATAAGTACACTCCATCTTACAAGGTGGACAAGGATTGGTGGAAATAAGTCATCCAAAAAAATGGTATAAGTCTCCGGGAATAGAGATGTCCGCAAAATACAATCTTGCACAACTTCACCCTGATCATTGCAGCTCTAACCCATACTTGCGCAGACGATGAACTACATGAGGACACACAGTAAGGCCAGTTGGGGGGAGATGTTGGTGTCTAGATTTACATACTTTTACTCACCCTTTTTCCTTGTTCTTTTTATCTATTTCACACCAATAGTGGTTAATCAATATCTTAAAATGCACATATATACCTCTCATCATGTCTTCATGATTTATTGGTCAATGAAGCATAGTCGTGGGTGAATATTACTAAGTGGCTTGCTAATTCAGTTATTTCTGTAGATTTGAAGGGAGAATGACCAATCAATCCTTCAATTGACACACTGTTATGTTTTACATTCTGTTTCGTTCTGAAAACCACCATGTAAATAAGGGCAGACAATGTCGTAATTCTATGAGTTGTATTATTGGAAAATTGTATTAAGTGGATTTACAGGTCATGAAAGCTATTGTTGTTAAGAGTCGTTAAGGTTACAGGAAAAATACTTTAACTTTTAGTCTATAACAACATACTTGTAATATTTCCTTTATTAATGACGAGTTGATTTTCTAAGCATATCATGACTCGTTGATCTCACCACAACCCTTATCAGGGAGTTAGGCCCACTCTCCTGACCAGGTGCTACTGGATTAGATGCGTGTTAGGTTTATTTCCATGAGTGTATTATTGTTGTGAATGTTTATCAATGTGTTGATGTGAGTCCCAATTTTTGTTACTCTTATTGCCTGTTGTTACTCTTATTTGTTGTGACAATATTTCTTGTTGTTATGCATTGATGAGTTTATAATTAATGTTCAATGTTGGGTAGGGAAATTGTGGTCTGCACATATAGTGCACGATAGCCTTGAAACAACTGGTAGAACCCTGGGTTGACAATTAAATGTGGATTGGGTGAATTGCATAATTCATACTTGAACACCAACACTTTCCTTGCAAGATAGAATAAGTGTGCTTTCATTTCATTGGAAATAGAAAAAATTTCTTTCCTTTATTACAAATATCCTAGGTATGCATGTTGTCTTTCCTCATGCTAGTCATTTCCTACAATTTAATTTTACTTGTAGCATAGAATAGTTAGATTGTTCTTTGTACAACTATATTTCATCTCAGTACTTCCACATACATAAAATTCAACAAAAGGAAGAGATAGTTCCTATTGCACATATGTTGCCAGCCCCTCTTAAGTTTGTACGAACCTCGGGTTGATAATTAAAGTTGAGACCCTGATCTAAAAATGAAAGTGAAGGTTTCATTAAATAATTTGCAAGCTAGTTTATATCGTTTGGGAAATGGATCGTGGTTGTAAAAGTACACAAAATTAAGTTAATTTGAATAATTTTTATAGTTAAAAGAGGACAAAAATGCACCATCAAACAGAAGAAAATTGATAATAGAGCTCACCCATCTTGGGCTGCGCTCTCTCAACAATCTCAACGTTTCTTCCATGTGCTATGCAAGCTCATCCTCATTCTTTGAATATACCAATATATCATCAAAAAATACTATCACAAACCTATCCAGATAAGGACACAACACATTGTTCATCGGACACATGAAGGCAGTTCATCACTGCCTTTAAGCTCCTTCTGATAACCTACATCTTCTACTCCATCTCAACTAACATATCTGGTCCAATCAACACCTTGTTCATTGGATCACTCCAGCTGATAGGAGTATTACAACTCCACCCATAAAGACTCTAAAATGGAATCATCTTTAAGGATTCATGGTGCCCATTATTATATGCAGACTCTAACAATGGAAGATACTCCTCCCACTTCCTTTGATGACGCATGACATGCATCCTAAACATATCCTAAAAAATTATGTTAACCCTCTATGTTTATCCATCTGTATACGAATGATAAATGTACTGAAGGATAACTTTTTCCCCAAGCTTGCTAACAATTCCTTCCAAAACCTGGAAGTGAATTTGGCATCTCTGTTTGATACAACCTTGGGAACTCCATGCAACCTCACTATCTTCCTGATGAATATATGAGCTACCTCACTACCTAAATTAGTAGACTTCATTGCAATGACTTGAGCTACCTCACTACCTAAATTACTAGACTTCACTGCAATGAATTGAGCTACCTTGCTCAACCTGTAAACCACAACCATGATGGAATCATGATGACTCAATGTCCTTGGTAATCATGTAATTAATTCCATGGAAATGACCTCCCATTTCAATTTTGGAATCAGAATAGGTTGCAATAAACCATATAGATGCTTATACTTCACTTTCACCTACTAACAATCCAAGCATCTTACAACAAACTCAACCACTTCTTTCTTCAAATTCGGCCAATGATAGAACTTCTTAACAATTGTCAAAGTCGTATGATTTCCTGGGTGGCTTGAAGACGACTTGACATGAAAGACTCTCAAGAGAAGTTTCTTCAACTCATCATAGTGACGCACATAGATCTTGTTCTTAAATCTAATTAATCCATCTGTAGAGAGGTGATACTCCTCATCCCTATCAGCTTCACCATGTTTTTGCAACGTTTTCTTCAGCTACTAATACCACTCATTATGCTACCCTACATGCAAGATCCACTCTTGCAAATCTATCCCACAAGAGCTCACACCTAAAATATGATTCAATTGCACTCTCCTACTGAGAGAATCTACAACTTTGTTCTCATTCCCCTTAATCTACATGATCTCAAAGCCAAATTCACTAAGGGTAGCAAACCATCTAGCTTTCTTGGCATTCAGATAGGGTTGGTCAAACAAATACCTCAGTCCGCTGTGATCACTCATTAGCAAACCTCCTGCCAAGGAGATAATGTCTCCACATCTTCAATGCATGAATAATTGTTGCCAACTCAAGATCTTGAATAGTAGTGCTCATGCACATTCATTTTCCTTCATTCATAGCAAACCACTTGTCCTTCTTGCATAAGGACCCCACCTAATCCTTCCTTGCAAGCTTTTGTACAAACCACAAACTCCTTATCAAGATCTACAATCTTCAAAACTAAAGCATTTGTAAGAAAATAAATGCTTCAGCTGTTCAAACTTCTTCCCTTTCCTCTGCAAGGATGTGGTATGATATCCAATCTTTGAGAAGTTCATGATGAACCACTTGTAATAACCTACTAGTCCCATGAGTGATCTGACCTCATCCACATTCCTAAGAGTTGGCCATTCCATGATAACTTTGACCTTTTTCGGATCGATTGTTATCCCTTCCTTTGAGACATGTCCCAAGTAATGAATATGATTTTGAAAGAAACTGCACTTGTTGAGCTTGGTATACAACTAATGCTCTCTCAACAATCTAAACATTGCTTCTAGGTGTTATGCATGCTCATCCTCATTCTTTGAATATACCAATATATAGTCAATAAAGACTATCACATATTTATCTAGATAAGGACACAACACATTGTTCATCAAATACATGAAGGCAGTCCATCACTACCTTTAAGTTCCTTTTGATAACCTTGATCATCTTATGCTCCATTTCAACTAACATATATGGTCCAATCAACACCCTATTCACTGGATCACTCCAGTTGATAGGAGTATTACAACTCCACCCATAAAGAGGCTCAAATGGACTAATCTCCAAGGATTCCTAGTGCCCATTATTATATGCAAACTCTAACAGTGAAAGATACTCTTCCCCCTTCCTTTGTTGACACATGACATACATCCTCAAAATATCCTCAAAAATCATGTTAACCCTCTCTGTTTGTCCATCTGTATACGAATGATAAATTGTACTGAAAGTTAACTTTGTCCCCAAGCTTGCCAACAATTCCTTCCAAAACCTGGAAGTGAATTTGGCATCTCTGTCTATTACAACCTTGGGAACTCCATGCAACCTCACTATGATCCAGGTGGATATTGGTGGCCACCCGCTAATTCCACGTGGATCCCCTCTAGTGCTTCTTTCAGTTCTTTCAGTTTCCTTAATTATAGCACAGTTTACTATTTTTAGCAGTTTTTTGGGTCCTAAACTTTCGGAGCCGTTTTTGAGGCCCTAAACGATGTTTTGGAAATCTACTACCAGCGATTTTTCTATCTAAAATCATCTCTCGTCGTAGGCCTCGAGAGATCTCCAACGGCATAATGCACGTCAAACGGAGATAAGACGACCAATTCCCGACCCCGGGAAAGTTGATGTACCAACTTACCAAAAAACGGGGCCCACAATGGCGTTTCATCTTCCAGGTTAGGTTTTGGAATGTGAAGGGTTTTTTCATTGTTTCTCAACAATAAATAGGCCTTCGAGCCTCATTGTAACACAGTTCAGAGGCATGTAGCCACGCATCTCTTCTCAGAGATAAGCTACCATCGCCCTAGCTGGTTTATTTCTATTTCCCGGTGTAAGCATATTTCAGTATTTTCCATTAATGAAATGAAGTATTATTTCCGCTGCATCTTTGTGTATATGGTTATCTCTGTATTTTATTGTGTTCCTGTTTAAATCTGGATCACACTATCTCCCTGATTAATATATGAGCTACTTCACTAACTGAATTAGTAGACTTCACTGCAATGAATTGAGCTACCTTGCTAACCCTATCAACCAAAACCATGATATAATCATGCTTCCTCAATATCCTTGGTAATCCTATAATGAAATCCATGGAAATGACCTCCCATTTCCATTTTGGAATCATAATGGGTTGGAATAAACCATATGGATTCTTACACTTTACTTTCACCTACTGACAGTCCAAGCATCTTACAACAAACTCAACCACTTTTTTCTTCAAATTCGACCAATGATAGAACTTCTTAACAACTGTCAAAGTCTTATGATATCCTAGGTGGCTTGAATACGACTTGACATGAAACTCTCTCAACATAAGTTTCTTCAACTCACCATTGTCAGGCACATAGATCTTGTTCTTAGATATAACCAAGCCATCTGTAGTGAGGTGATACTCCTCATCCCTATCACCTTCACCATGTTGTTGCAACATCTGCTTCAACTACTAAAACCTCTCATCATGCTACCCTACATGCAAGATCCACTCTTGCAAATATGTCCCATAAGAGCTCATAGCTAAAATATGATTCACCTGCACTCTCCTACTGAGAGAATATACAACTTTGTTCTCATTTCCCTTAGTACATGATCTTAAAGTCAAATTCATTGAGGGTATCAAACCATCTAGCTCTCCTGACATTTAGATAGGGTTGGTCAAACAAATTCCTCAGTCCACTACGATCACTCATTAACAAAGCTCCTGCTAAGGAGATAATGTCTCCACATCTTCAATGCATGAATAATGGTTGCCAACTCAGGATCATGAGTCGCATAGTTCCGCTCATGCTCATTCATTTTCCTTGATTCATAGCAAACCACTTGTCCTTCCTACATCAGGACCCCACCTAGTCCTTCGTTGCAAACTGAAGCATTTCTAAGCAAGTGCGTCAGCTATTCAAACTTCTTCCCTTTCCTCTACAAGGATGTGATAGGATATCAAATATTTAAGAAGTTCTTGATGAACTACCTGTAATAACCTTATAGTCCCATGAGTGATTTGAACTCATTCCTAAGAGTTGGCCACTCCATGATAGCTTTAATCTTTTTCAGATCCACTGTTATCCCTTCCTTGGAAACAACATGTCCCAAATAATGAATCTGATTTTGAAAGAAACTACACTTGTTGAGCTTGGTGTACAACTAATGCTTTCTCAACAATCTCAACATTGCTTCAAGGTGTTATCCATGCTCATCCTCATTCTTTGAATATACCAATATATCGTCAACAAATACTATCACAAACTTATTAAGATAAGGATGCAACACATTGTTCATCAAACACATGAAGGTGATTCATCACTGCCTTTAAGTTCCTTTTGATAACTTGCATTTTATGCTCCATCTTAGCTAACATATCCTGTCCAATCAACACCCTGTTCACTGGATCACTCTAGCTGATAGGAGTATCACAACTCCACCCATAAAGAGTCTCAAATGGTCTCATCTTTAAGGATTCTAAGTGCCCATTATTATATGCAGACTCTAACAGTGGAAGATACTCCTCTCACTTCCTCTACTGACACATGACATACATCCTTAGCATATCCTCAAAAATCACGTTAACCCTATATGTTTGTCCATATTTATACGAATGATAAGTTGTATTGAAAGCTAACTTTGTCCCCAAGGCTGCTAACAATTCCTTCCAAAACTTGGAAATGCATTTGGCATCTCTGTCTGATAAAACCTTGGGAACTCCATGCAACCTCACTATCTCCCTAATGAATATATGAGCTACCTTACTAACTAAGTATACTTCATTGCAATGAATTGAGCTACCTTGCTGAACCTGTCAACCACAACCATGATGGAATCATGCTGCCTCAATGTCCTTGGTAATCCTGTAATGAAGTCCATGGAAATGACCTCCCATTTCCATTTTGGAATCAAAATAGGTTGCAATAAACCATATGTATTTTTACACTTTACTTTCACCTACTAACAATCCAAGCATCTTACAACAAACTCAATCATTTCTTTCTTCAAATTTGGCCAAAGATATAAATTCTTAACTGTCAAAGTCTTATGATATCTTGGGTGGCTTGAATATGACTTGACATGAAACTCTCTCAAGATAAGTTTCTTCAACTCACCATTTCTAGGCACGTAGATCTTGTTCTTAAATCTAACCAAGCCATTTGTAGTGAGGTGATACTCCTCATCCCTATCAACTTCACCCTGTTGTTGCAACATCTACTTTAGCTTCTAATACCTCTCATCATGCTACCCTGCATGCAAGATCCACTCTTGCAAATTTGTCCCATAAGAGCTCACACTTAAAATATGATTCACTTGCACTCTCCTACTGAGAGCATCTAAAACTTTGTTCTCCTTTCCCTTAATTTACATGATCTTAAAGTCAAATTCACTGAGGGTAGCAAACCATCTAGCTCTCCTGATATTCAGATAGGGTTGGCCAAACAAATACCTTAGTCCACTGTGATCACTCATCAGCAAACCTCCCGCCAAGGAGATAATGTCTCCACGTCTTCAATGCATGAATAATGGTTGCCAACTCAAGATCATGAGTCACATATTTCCACTCATGCTCATTCATTTTCCTTGATACATAGGAAACCACTTGTCCTTCCTGCATCAGGACCCCACATAGTTCTTCCTTGCAAGCATTTTTACAAACCGCAAACTCCTTATTAGGATCTACAATATTCAAAACCGAAGAATTTGTAAGCAAATGCTTCAGTTGTTCAAACTTCTTCCCTTTCCTCTGCAAGGATGTGATAGGATATCCAATCTTTGAAAAGTTCTTGATGAACTGCATGTAATAACCTGCTAGTCCCATGAGTGATCTAACCTCATCCACATTTATAAGAGTTGGCCACTCCATGATAGCTTTAATCTTTTTTGGATCCACTGTTATCCCTTCCTTGGAAACAACACGTCCCAAGTAATGAATATGATTTTGAAATAAACTACACTTGTTCAACTTGGTATACAACTAATTCTCTCTCAACAATCTCAACATTGCTTCCGGGTGCTATGAATTCTCATCCTCATTCTTTGAATATACAAATATATCATCAACACAGACTGTCACAAACTTATCCAGATAAGGACGCAACGCATTGTTCATCAAACAGATGAAGGCGGTTGGAGCATTGGCAAGACCAAAAGGAACCACCATAAACTCATAGTCCCCATACCTTGTATAGAATGCAGTCTTGTAGATGTATTCTTCTTTGATGTGCACCTAATGATATCTTTATATCATATCAATCTTTCAAAACACAACATCTCCCTTCAGTTGCTCAAACAAATCATCGATCCATGACAATGGATACATGTTCTTGATGGTCAATTTATTTAGCTATTAGAAATCAACACACAATGTGAGATACCATCCTTCTTCTTTACAAACAACACTAGTGGATCCCAAGGCAACACACTTAGCCTAATGTATCCCTTATCAAGTATCTCCTTAAGCTGCAAATTTAATTCCACCAACTCTGAAGTGCTCATCCTGTATGGTGTGTTAGATGTTGGTGTTGCTTACGGTATCAAGTCAATCAAAAAGTAGGAGCCTTGGCTTTCCTGAACTCATATGGAAAGTACCCCCTCTCACTCCTCTTATAAGGATGCTAGCAGTAATGACGATGATGTCTCTCAAAACTGGAACTACAATGAAATCCATGAGTGTTATCCTGCTTGTCAGGTGTATCCAAAGATTTGCCATCTTTGACTGTATCACCTTTGTCCATCATGTATCTTCTCTAAGATCTGCTACCATATGCCTTATTGATCTTCTCCTCCTGCCTATTTCCATGATTGTTCCCTATTTTTCCATGCTTTTGCAAATTTGTAAAGATAATCATTGCATTCAATTCTACTTACTTTTCCTAAGCCTTTGCAAGTCTTTCTTATACCTCAATCAACTTGTCATTATGTGTCTTACAACTTTTTATCTCTGCCCTCAAACTCCTCTGAGTATCTGATAGATTAGGAGAATACTCTTCTCCTTATTGCTCAACTGACCTTTTCCATTCCACTGATTTCACAACAGGCCTTAATGGGAGTCATGTGAACTGTAGTCCACTATTTTTCTCTTCATCTAAGATCTTCTATTCAATGCAAATATACCATGTTAGATAAGCCAAATAGAAGACATGATCAAATTCACACCTCAATGTATCTTAAGGGAGGCTATCACATCTGCACAACTCAACCCATTTTAAAGAGTGGTATCAGAGCATGCTTCATTCTCTTTGGGTCATATTTGATACCACAGAGTGGTAGCAGAGCGAGGTTACAACACTGGACCTCAGGGTACATGTAGATGGTTATGGTTGTCATGTGTGTAGTTATTGTTGCAGTTTGTTGATAATAATACAAACTGCAACAATAACTACACACATGATAACCATAACCATCTACATGTACCCTAAGGTCTAGTGCTGCAACCTCGCTCTACTACCACTCTGTGGTATCAAATATGACCCAAAGAGAATGAAACCTGCTCTGATACCACTCTTTAACCACCTCATCCCACATTTACCCACCTTTACAAGCTCTCGAATGTAAACATGAGTTGAGAGTTACTATGACATGACACAACCTCTAAGTTCCAGTTATGGAAGTGGGGCTTACTAACCAAAACTCTTAGTGTCACCCATCAAGGGCACCAGATCACTCGGGAGTCTGACAACCACCCCTGATGATCAATCCCTGAGTTGTAGCTTCTTTTCACAAGCTTTACCTCCCGACCGCATCGTTGACACACTGTGTATGCAGTTGGAAGGCTCTATTTGCACCCACAAGCCTTCCTGCATGTGGTTATTACAAAAATTTTCCAGTTTTGTGCATGCAGTGGCAAGGTCTATGCCACTTTTTTTAGGGTAGGCCTATAGGCCATTGCCCATAATTGCCCAAAAATTTCCTGAGTCAAGTCTCAAGTGATAACAAGTCTAAACAATCAATACTAGGGATAAATCTTACTCAAGACATGTTAGTCACATAATAAACATTTTGTCAAACATATGGTAAACAAGAAGCTACAAGTCATGAATGCATATTTGATCATAAAATTATGAACTTCATTAGATACTTATCAAGAAGGTCCAATTCCCTCTCAATGTAGCTACAACAACACTTGTTAGACTATGCATTTAGTATCCATTCAATCACTTTTGAACTCATGAACAAGATCCATAGCTAGAGCACACAATAGAACCATGTATATAACTAACATATAACTAGAATAAAACTAATGAAAAATCATCCATAAGATAAACATAATAAGCAGTACATTTTCTTATTAATCACAATAAGAAAATAACTCATATTAACCAATGCAAAAGCCAACCAAGTTAGGGACTTCCACGTACCACTTGACCATAGATTGGGTTGAACCAAATATCTCTTTCAACTATTCACCCTTGTGCCACATTCCAAGCATGAATCTAAGATCATATGGGTTAAACGAAAATAGAACCAATTAGGGCTTCTAGATGCCAAACCACCTCAACCCTCAACCATAGTGATTTCGCCTAAATTGATGCAGAAATCACTAACATTAAAAAAGGCTTGGATGCCTCTGACTTCCTTCACCAGCTCTAGAGGAATTTTCCAATCTCCACCCATCCATTAAGAGTTCCAGGAGAAAGCCCATCTCCACCCTTGACCCTTGGGAAATTTCCTGATATCACCTCAACCAGGATCCAAGTCTACCAACCATAAAAAATTAATCAAAGACATAACCCACTACAACATGGTTATCCATGAAATGGCAAGGAAAGGCTAAAACCACTACCAATCTAGGAAAATCACATGCCAATGATAGAAAATTAACCAAGTAACCACATGCATGTACCGTGCATCCAAATCTCAACAAGGAAATCACACATGCAACCTTTTACATGTAATGAACTCCAGTTCTAGTTGTTGATCCAACCTTCTTTCCATTGCTCACAATTCCTTTGCTTGTCCTTTGCTTTGTTCTCTCCAAGTCCAAGTGAATGCTAGTATTCTGTAATAATTAACTATGTGTGCAAGAGTGTAAGAGTATGGAAGAAAAGAGCCAAAAGCTAAACTAATAAAAGTTGAATTGACAAAAGTTGTGAACTATTTCACTGATGCCTTTTTATCATTGATGTCTAGTATCTTCCTTTGCCTTTCCCCCTTCTTCATTTTCTTTTAATTTCTCTCTAATTTCCCTTACATGCCTATTTGTGTATCTTCATCTTCCTTTTCTCCTATTTTCCTTTATTTCCTTAATTAGTCTCTTTGCCTTAGCCAATACCTTTGCCAATTTCCATAGCCATTAATAAACCACCAATGATGCCCATTATAATGCTTGCCCACAATTAGCTTGGAATATATGTCCCATGACCTTGTTATTATTTATTTACATGGAAAATCAACCATGGGATGTTACAATAATAGACTTGAAACCTTTAAACGGGATGATACCTCACTTGCCCTAGTTGTAGAACATTTGTTGAAGTTTAAGGGTTGAAACTTCCAAGGTAGCAGTGAAGTTGTCCTAATAAAGATTCTGTATAATGAGTCAACCAAGCTTTCAATATTATAACCATTTTTCCAAGGGAATCATTGTAGAGATGTTGGAGATGATAAGGTGAAAATGCCCTATGAGCTTGAGGAAGAATCTGAGTAATTAACCAGTTGAGTGATACTTGAAAAAATAAAGTGTTTCCACTTATAAAAAGATGAAGGTTTTCATACTTGAAGAGACTTTACAAAGAGTGAAAGAAGAGTATTTATATACTAGGGGCAACCTTAAGGTGTGAAGGAACATTAGAATAATTTCTATTCTATCAGGTCATACAGAACCATCATGTTGGGCCTTTGTGTTGCATATCATGGGTTTGGTTATAACAATACCGCTAATTTTTAGGCCCAAAACAAACCTTTGTTGCATGACATGCATATTTTCAATGACAATACAAAAAGGAAATCTATAGTATAGTTAGCTCCAATAGATAAATAATGTTTTGGGATTTGACAAAGTAAACTCCATAAATAACAAGTTCCCGCTAAGTTAGTTAAATATGGACTTATTTTAAGGCATCCCAAGTGATCATATACCATAATAGAGTGGTTTTCACTCCACAACTAAACCCATGAAGTTGGGTAATGCCCTAAATGGGTTACCTAAGCAATCAAAATGATTCGAACTAACAACCAAGGGGGGACATGGACCTCAAGAACCAACCTCGATACTAGATATCCTAGTGAGGTTGCACATCTAGGCTAGAGTGAGAATAACTCTAGGAAGATGATCCATCACATAAAAAGTAGATGTGAGATGTTGCATCATCAATGGGCGGATCATGTATGAGTTTGTCACCAAGGGTGGATTACACAAGCCACCTATCTATGGGTAGGCATATGTGAGCACTTGAGTGTAGGAGATAAGCAAACAAATGTAAAATAATAATCTATGGGTATTGCAATGTAAATTGTTGCAACAACGTCACGAGGTAATCCTCCTTTAGTTGAACCTATATATCTCACCATACGTGTAGAGGTCCATGTGCCAATAGCATCAATGCAAGGTGAAGCCACAATAGGTGCCACAAGGATTAGTATGGTGTCATGGAAGAAGAATACGTAAGCGAATAATTTTTGATAAGTTAGTGAATAATTAAGAATGCCAGGACATGTAAACAAGCATGCTTGATTATTATTAAAGAATGATATCAACTAAACTATGAAATGTAAATAATCAGAAAATGAGTAATAAGTTCAATTGTTATTTAAATGATACAGTAGGTAAACAATAAAATAAAAGATCACTTGGAAAAATAAAAACTATAAAATGTGAACCAACATTGAGTTAATTTAACAATAATAATAACAACTTGAAAGTAAAACCATGAGTAATAGTGGGAGTGAAAGTGTGACACCTACAAATCCCCTTGGGGACAACTCAATTAGCAAGTGCCATGAAAATGAAGTGTTATGAACCAAGAGATTCGAGGTACAACCCCCCCACCCCCTAACTTACATGTTTTTATGGAAGGGGCATATGTAGGAAGCTAGGGGTTATAGCGGTAGTAGTTAGAATCGACCTCGTGTCACGCAAGTACAAACCGGGCCCAATTATTAATTTCTCTAGTAAAAAAAAAGGTGTGATGCATTACACTTACCTGTAAATGAGACATGATGATGCAAGCATCAATCAAAGAGAGTTACATTTATACATTGACAAATGTTGGTGGTTCTCCTTGAGCAAGGTAGGGATAACAACACCAACTCTCTAAGAAAAGATGAAGTATAGAAGGAATGGAAAGAATGGAAGTTGATGATGTTAGGGAATTTCTAGAAAATGCAAGAGGAGGAAGAAGGTGACATCATCATGACCTTAGCGAAGAGTATGGATGACATATACTTGTCAAGAGGCAACGAAAACACAAAATATGAGATGCATAAAAAAGTTGACCCTGTATTTACAATATAGGGGATGTGACAACTATGATAAATGAGTCAAAGAGATAAAGTGATGGTAAACCCCATTGGGATGCAGAGTATCTCGAGTTAGGCCTTACTCAAAGATATAACCTATGAAAATATTAATTGATTAGAAGGTGACTAATGTAAAAATGATGTCTACAACAAAAGGGCTATGTTTTCCTCGCACATCTAAGGGACGAGGAAAGCATGAGAGGAAACAAAACGGAATGGGATATAATGAGAAGTAGAATACAAGGGATGAAACAAGGGAGTTTGAATGCTACTGGGTAGAAGGTGCCTACAGTTGATAATAGGAGGTCTAAGGTAGCCCCATAAAGGTCCCATTAGGAATGTGGCTTCATTCAACTTGAAAAACCCATGTAAAAACATGGAACCCTTTCATGGTTAACTAAAGTCACCTTGAAAAACTAGCAAGAATATAAAGGGAGGAAAGGAGAAGGAAGGTGAGGAAGAAAAAGAGGTGCGCTAAGTGCGTAGACCCTTCCATAAAGGGAAATATTGGAATTGGGCTGCCCTTGAGGATGCTCAAGAGGTGGGTGCAACTAGAAGAGGTGTCCAACCTAGGTAGTTAGGCCTTGAAATGGGGAGAAGAGGAGGTCTCACAAAGGTCATAAAACTGGATAGAGAATACTAGAGAAGAAATATTCAGAGTAGCCTCAAGAAGGTGAGAGAAGGGACCAATATGACACTAAACATAATAACCTTTACCTTCATGGAAGAATGAGATATCTCTATTGAAGGTGTAAGGAATACATATCATCACATCCTCGAGGAGGATGTTGTAGTCCAAATCTCTTAGGTAAATAAAAATTCATGCATGATGTCTGGGAGCTGAGGAATAAGGGTATTTCAACATCTCCAAGGGGTTTGATCTTGGACTTGTTGAAACCTAGAAGGATTGAGAATCAAGTAGTGCTAAGGGAATTATAAGCATGAACTGAAATGATGTTCAAGGAATATCAAGATCTACATTGATGTGTTTGATAATAAAATAATTGTAGCAGGCCTCTTTAATTGATTGTGTTAGCCTTCCATTCTTTAATAGAGGGCATGTAGATATATCAAAGGAAGGGGAAGCGGGGGGCGGGGGGGGGGGTGATGTGGTGGGGGGGGGACTTGGTTGAGGTTGAGAATGAATTAAAATCACCTCAATTATGTGGGCCCTCTAGTTAAACAATGTATAAAGAACATCTGTGGAGGATATCTTGGAGGTGAGATGGGAAAAGCTCCAGACAAGGGATGAAGAGGATGTTAAAGGAGTATACCTTCAAATTATCATAACTTGACCATATATGTTCAATGCTTTCTTGGTAAAATTGGATGTAATAGATACAAACTATTTGAGGTGATTGGGAATTAATGGCAAGAAACAATTCAAGAGTGACTATAAAATATTAGAGATTGAGAATAATAACTTGCAAAAGATGTAATCTCTGTTGGAGGCCTTGTGTAAATAAATAAAAATGTTTAATGGTAGATTCCAAGAAATGGTAGAATTATGCCTTCCTTCATTATGGAAAAGAGAAGGAACACTTATATTAGATTAACATAATATAATGAAGATGTAGCAACCAAGAGCAACTCTAAAAGAACCTGAGGCTACAAAATTTCCTCCTACATGTCAACAATTGTTGGGCATGTTGGAACCATTTATATCCACTTCATCCAAAATATATTATTTGAAGGCATTATATGATGAAAATTAGTATAATGAAATTACCTAATGGATTTGGTTGCGCATTATGTTTTGAGGACTTAGGGTCTATATGGGCTTAAATGTGAGAACATGTTGAAGTTGTTACCCTAATTCAAAGAGCAACTTTGCTTACCATGGAAATCAGTGCTTTTCCGTCCACACACAGGCTTAATATTAAACCACCCTAGCCTCCACATCAACAACCACAACTATGCAAAAGTTAAAGAGATATATGTCCAAAAACAAGCTAAGTGAACAAGAAACAAAGTTGGTTGTTGTAACTAATTTCCTAACCACCGGCTCTCCAAAGCCTGCAAAAGGAGGGAAGCTTCGGGAGTGAATCATCAAGAATTTTGTAGAGATCATTATTGCAATGAGCATGGCCATCTTCATAGAGTGTTTTTGTGAGGAATTCACCCCTATCAACTAGTATCCATTATTTTCCATTCATTTTAATATTTTTTGTGTTTCGTATTCTTCTCCTAGCAATTAATTGAGGTTGCAATTAGCCAAAGACTTTTATAGAGGAATGTGTTGAGGTTCTAGTTATAATCTTGAGCAAAATCCCTTTATTTACAAGTTACAAATCTAACAATAGATAATTGTAAGAGTGCATGACAAGCAAAAGAATACATGCAATAACTTATGAGCAAGAAAACAACACTAAGCATAATTAAAGTTTGTGAATTTAGCAATAAAACACCATTCAAATTGAAAAAAATTAAGGGGGGGACCAATGATGTTCATATGTTATCCATTGGAAAGGCAAAAACATAAAATATCACCTTGATGAAAATAAAGCAACAAATGAGCTCTACAACTGTCCTTCAGATGGTCCTTTTCCATATTGAATGCTCATTGTCTTACTCTAGTGAACATGGTTAGCTCTCCATGAGCTTTAATGAAAGGAAAACATGAAATCAAGTGGGAAAAAACAAAATAAACGATAAAATGATAGCAAAAGTATGCAATTAATTCCTCCAAACTCATTCCTTTAGCACAAGTCTGCAATTAATTCCTCTCCCATAATGAAAGCACATGCCTTCCTTTTATATCTAAAACTTAGAAACTCTTCATGACTTATTTAATCTATGAACTCCCTTCTACCACGAGCTAGCTTCTACATGTTACATAAATATTTAAGGGAACTTAATAAATGGATTAGGCTTGGAGATCCTTCCTCTTTGATTTGTACTCAACATTGAGCCAATTAACAGGTTTTTATGCATTTAATTGTTGCAGAAAACTAGTTCTTCAATCTTCACATAGGTCACACAAATCTCAAATAAATTTTCACGTGACTTGCATAGGTGGTACATGAGCAGGACACATGAATATGACAGTAGTTAATCAAGAGTTTTAACCCTACTTTCATGAATACATATAGTCATGGATTAATATGATGTGATGCATTATGTAAGCTTTATATGAATTGGTGATGTCTTAGGTGAAACCACCCAATTGTCACAAATTAAAAAAATTAATGTGATGAGAGTTGCCCCCATTATGTCAGGGTAGGATCATCTCATATAGTTGAAACATGTTATGTGTTCTTGTCACATTTACATGTTTGTAGAGAAAATAGAGAGAGATGGAGTAATATGGCTAATGCACGAGGATTACTTGAGAAAAAGTGATGAAGGCCACCTACGAGATAAACAAGGACAATGTGATATATATACATATAAGCTCGTTTTATAAATCAGGTCATTAGTCCCCATGCTTGTGAAAATGTCAAAGTAGGTTATAATAAAAGAAGTAGGAATTTGGAGCTAAAGAGAAACACTACTTTCCCCATGCACATAAATAACTTGAACTATCAAGAAAGAGTGTTATTAATTGATGGTCTTGTGAGGTAATTGTAGCACCTAGGGGGTGGAGATTTGCAATAAAACATTATAAACAAGTGTGTAGGGTTAAAACCTGCAAGGAGTAATTTGAATAGTGGTTCTTGCTTGATAACTAAAGACAATACTAAAAAAGAGCCAGACATGTCAAGGGTATTAACCTTGTTATGGAACATAACAATCACTAATGTGCATGAACCTCCTCAATGTGATAAGGAGTTGACATTGAGCATGGGAGGAATATTTGAGTCAAAGAGTAATGATGGATCTCCCTACTAGATATGAAGTGAGACATAAATGATGTGAAGGGTGGAAAGCTACACAAAGAACCCTCTTACCCTTCGACAATGAATTGTTTGATGTCAATGGGAGGGGGGTTCATTGGAAATGGGAATCGAGTAATCCCTATGACCAACATGAGGCAAAGGAATCACCAGGTAACTTCAGTTATTGGATGCTTTAAAAAAAGTGGATGAGTTGGCCAATATGTAGGAGATTTAGGACTTCCCTTAAACGATGCATAAATCATGTCTAACATAGGGAGAAATTGAAATCTAAAGTAACTGAAGTCAACCAAGTTTCGAATCATAAAATTGTGAATGAAGAATTACACAAAAGGTACATTATACATTGTTGACACCTACACCTGTGATTTTTAAAATTTTTGCAAAGTATTGCAAATTCTTCCCATTATTGTGAATATAATAATTAACATAAGTAGGTGGGGTCCCCTAGAAAATAAAATTAGCTAAAGTTTGATGATGTTATGGTTGCTCCTAACATCTCACTTATATGTCACTATTCATGATAGAGTTTTGGTATTATATGTGCATTTATGGTATGGCATTGAGTGAAGAAACAAGGATAAATATTTGATTGATATCCACCTTCACCAACAATCCATATATAAAGTGGGGTTTATATATCTTGGCACGTATGATTATAAATGTAGTTCAATATTCAACAAACATGCAACACACAATGTCAACAAGCTATGGTATATAAGGCATGCATTTGTGGTCAACATACATGAGGTTTTATAGTTAACATGTTGTATGGCTTTGGCATTAATATGCCATGGTATTTGAAACTTGACAAGTAATATAGGACTATTCCTTGGCATCCTCGATGCATTTATCATATATAGAAAGAGTCCATACATACATGTGTAAGCAAATAGATACATATATCATTAGTGTAACCAAGACAACTGAAATACAACAAAAAGATATGCATGAAACATGTTGGCTCTGTTATATTAAGAAAGTGAAAGTTCCAATCATACATTAACCATGAACAACCACTAGTTCCAATAGCGTAATGTTACAATCACTATCGCCTACTCCTCCAAATAGATATACTAGCTCTGCACTGTGGAGAAGCCAAGGCTCGTTATAATACACTCCAAAATTTCTTTAAGATATTCCTATAGGAAGCTTGGTTCCAAAAATTCAGTACAATGAGTTATGAGGTTCTATAAATAGAAAAGGGTGGGGTGACCCTTGACATTCCCCTTTGTGACTCTTCACTTACCCTCATGACTCTCCATCTACTACGTGGCTGTTACATTCAACCATCTACACATGGTCTTTCAGTTTTACAAGATGTTACATTACAATCTGCAAATGTACCCATGTGAGACAAAATAGGATTGAGCAAGCCATGCAAGCTATCACTAAGACTCATACAACTGTGGGAAGATCAACTCTCTTACATCCTCGTGATGATTGATGGTGGCGAACTGATGCGAAGCTTGGTAGTCTAAGATGGTGTCCGCGTGCTCAAAGGTGACATCTTTCTGAAAGAGAACTCTTGCTTTCGTTTCATCTGGGTACACTGATCTGACACCTTTGTCCAACTCATTTGCTAACATGTGTATCATAGGCTTGAGTGCAGCCAGACAGGCAATATACTAATGCATAGTGTGTGCATTGATATCCAAGTCTGCGCTGGTGGCTACATGCATAGATTCATCAAAGTACATGTCTAGCTCCATTCAGACTTGGTTCTTTGACTTCACCTTGGTGAGTGTGCCAATAGATGGGATTGTGTGCGCACACACAATGACTTCCATGCTTCTAAATACCCATGCATGTAAAGCCTAAAAATTGGTGATGAGTTGCGAGAGTTCCTCATAGTTCCAGATCTAACTCCAAATGTGTGCCTTCAACTCTACTACCTTCGGCTTTATCATCTTTGGAAAATTTGTATGGGGCTCATTTGTATCTCATTGTCCATGTCTGCATGCAGTCAATAGTAGTGTGCAGATTTGACAAGATGTGTGCTCTCCTAGCATAACACTATTACCAATCGTTGAGATGGAAAACTGACTTATGCATGGTGTCAAATATGGAATACAACATCCACATGAATTTTTTAAGGGACAATACTACATCTAGTATCACTTTCTTCAAATATGCTCTAGTGAACGTTGTAACATGTTCTCCTCCCTGCTTGGATGCTTGCAATTCCTCAGTCATGCGCTTATTCATTGCTATCAAGAATCGAACACTCGAGCTGATGGCCTTGACATATGCTATGGTAGGATCGGCCAATGCCGCTAGATTCTTGCGCACATAAGATATGATCACTCATTCTTCAAACTGTGTAGGAGATGCATGGACATCCAGAGTAGGCACTCTAGACGATTGCACAACTATGTGTTGCAACTCTTCAAAAGATATGTTGTGCATCTTCGCTTTTGGATTGTCTTCAAGGATCTCTATGTATCCTTGATTTCTTGGGACTTGCTCTACTTCGGGATCTTGTGAAGCTGGTGGAGTGACCTCTTGGTTATGAGGCATGAGGTCTGTATCCTAATCCAACTCTGGCTGCACCACATTCGTATCCATATGCTCTAGCATCTGTTCAATTTTTTGAGCTAATTATTGCTCCTACGACTCCCCACCCTGTCCACTCTGTGCCAGCTGCTCGGATGAGTCTACAACCTATATGGGTGCAGCTTCGTCAAACTTTGCATGTTTCACCTCCTACTGTGTTTGTCCCTGTTGTGCTTCCTTCTTTCTTCTGCTTAGCTCCTGTTCTTCTCGGAGTTGCTGCTTCAACTCCTGCAAATCCTTCTCTACATCCTCCATCCTCCATTTATCTCTTTGCCTTTGCACGTTCCTCTTGTTGCATTGTCACCTCTTAGCCTCAATCTCCAAAGCTGCTTTCATCACAAGTGGATATTCTTTGAACTTGCGGCTTTGTTCTGCCTCTACACTATCATCAACCTTTCTCTTGCCTTTGTCATGTGTAAGTCAGTTACCCTCTACTTTTGTTGCTGATGATGGTGCTCTGTGAGATGTTGCTTCACGCCGCTTTGCTAACCATTCTACAGCTATGCCAACCAGTTCATTGAGCCTAGAGAAGTTGTGACAATATCTCCATGGGTCTTCCTCAGGCCAATGAAACACCTTGTGGATCCATAGAAATTGCACTCTCACACAGTGGTCCTTTACAAAGCAATGCAGGTCATACGGGTTGAAGCTTCTGTTGCCGAAAGTGAATCTTTTGAACTCTTCTATCTCGGCATGAACATGCTTGAGATTTCGTATCTTGTATAACTTGATCAGCAAAGGAAGATCAGGCCAAGGTGCCTTTTTCTTCCTATGTAGTGTATAAATTTCTCTATAGATCAACTAGCTATGATACCATGTAGAAATTCTAAAAATTTCGCACTAAGATCATGTAGAAAATCTGACTATAGATTAACCCGATAATGTGATATACCAAAGAAAAATACTATAATCTACTTCTACTACCAATTTGTGGAAGCTTAAAGATAGAGAAAGATCAAGGTGAACACATACATATAACCAGAAGAAGAAGAATCAATGCACATGAAACATAGAAAATACTCAGAGGAAAGCTTCAGCTAAAAACCCCACTATCCATATTATCATACAAGGTGGAAATACATTAGAATTATACAAATCCTTAGCTCTCATAGCTAGCCATCTCTCAGTACAATCCTCCTAGATGCTCACAAGCAATTAAAGCTTCTCACAAGCCTTCTCCTCTGCCCTCCAAGCTCCTATTTCCTTGTGCAGTTTCTCTTGGGTGATCCTCTTGTTAACAAGTGGAAAATTGATCTCTCACACTAATCTCACACCCTGTCAGAACTGCACAATCCTCAAGGGACCTTCCCTTGACTGCATGCATGAGTTTCCTTTATAGGAAAACACATGCAACTGATAGTACACTATCCTTGACATTTATCTCAATTGGGTCTTTCTCAGAACAAACATGCATGAGTTACTAATAAGGGAATCTTTAGTTATCTGGAGTATACTGGTTGAGTGCATGCATGCATCAATTGACTGATAACTCACAATTAGTTCCTCAAACAGTTTGGAACTAATTTAACTGGACCTAACTCAGTAAACTGAGCTAACTAATTACAACTCAAATATAACTCAATCTTATCTCCTTAATTTAAGGGATAACTATTCCATGACTTCAGAAAGGATTCTAACTTGAATTTCTCTAACTAATTAATCCATAATGAATTAATTAATTATTTACAAGTAGCTGGTGAGACTAAATTTGATTTTCATTCACAATTTTAATTCAAGGACAAGTTAAAATTGGAATATTCTTGTTACCACATTTCAACACTCCCTCTCAACAAGAAAGGGATTATCTGCCACCCCGATCTTATCTCTATGGAACTTGAATTTACACTTTGATAATTCCTTTGTCAAAATGTCAGCATCTTGCTCCTTTGTTGAAATATACTGCAGCAACATGGTCCTCCTCTCTACAAAGTCTCTGAGATGATGATACCAGATGTCGATGTGCTTGGACCTATCATGAAATACTGGATTCTCAGAGAGTTTGATACAACTCTGATTATCACAATAGATCACAGTTGGATCCATCCTCTATTCAAACAAACCTAATAGGATTTTTCGCATCCAGATTTCCTCACACGCTCCCTAACTTGCAACCATGTATTCAACCTCTACTGATTTGAGTGCAACCGAACTCTGTTTCCTGTTGTACCAAGAAACTATCGCTGACCCAAGGTTGAAAATCCCTCTTGATGTGCTCTTCTGATCTGATGGACTCCCTGCCCAATCTGCATCAGTGAAGCCTTGTAGCTTCACTCCCTCTGTTCGTCTATACCATAATCCATTCTAAGATGTGCCTCTGAGGTATCTCAATACATGCTTTGCCACCTTCCAAAGCATCTTGGTAGGCTGAACCATTGCTTGACCCATCTAGTTCACCGCATAGCACAAATCTAGGTGTGTGTTCACTAAGTACATCAGTGAACCCACAAGCTACATGTACATAGTAGCTTCCACTACTTCTCCTGAAGTAACATCCTCCTTCCTCCAGTTACCAGCTAGAGGAGTCTACATGGGCTTGCACTTCTCCATGTGGAATCTCCTAAGTATCTCGTTGGCATACTTGCCCTCAGACACAAACAACTCCCCATCCTTCTGCCATACTTCCATGCCAAGTAATTAATGCATGAGACCCATGTCTTTCATCTCAAATTCTCTTGTAAGGTCCTCCTTGCAAGACATGATTAACTGATCATCACCAGTCAATATGAGATCATCAACATAAGGAACGATGATCAACAACTTACCTTCCACCACGATGTTGTATAGGTTCGCATCTGCTTCACTCTTTGTGAAGCCCAACCTAGTGAAGTAGTTGTCTATCCTGGTGTACCAAGCACAAGGTGCTTGCTTCAGCTCGTACAACTCTCTCTTGAGTCGGAAACCCACTATCAAAGGTCTCAAAACCTTCCAGCTACTCTATGTACCTCTTCCTCAATCTCGCCATTGAGGAATGTAGTTGTCACATCCATCTCATGGATCTTCCAACCCATCTGTGCTAATAGTGCAAACATAGATCTGCTAGATGAGTACCTTGTGACAGGAGCAAAAGTCTCATCATAGTCTATCCCCTCGACCTGTGAAAAGCCACGGACAACAAATCTTGCCTTATGCTTCTCCACACTACCATCAACAACTTGCTTTACCTTGTAAAGCCAACGGGAACTCACAACTGACTTGTTCTATGGTCTCGGAACCATGTCCCAAACACTGTTATGAACTATGGAGTCATACTCCTCCACCATAGCATCAACCCAAATCGGCTGCTGCATTGCTTCCTCAAGGAAGATGGCTCAATCTCAACACATTCCCTAGCAAGGGACATGTATCCCGTGTACCTCTCAGATGACCTCCTTTTTTTGTGCTGAGAAGATGGAGCTCCCACATTCTCTCTCGCATCCTACAACAATCTGTCAACTTATTTTGTGCACTTCCATCCATCTCTGGAATACTTTGCTTGAGTGGGTGTCTCCACTCCTGGAACCTCTGCATGTGGCTACTCCACATTAGTCTAAGGCTCCTCCTCCTTAGGAACCAACTGTTCCTCCACAGCCTGTAGTTGGAGCTCCCTCTCAAGGGAAACTCGCATGACCTTCTGCTCATCAAACTTGAGATCTTTGCGAACCACTCTCCTCCAACCGGTAGGAAAGTACACCCGATAGTTGTGAGGTGTATTAGTGTACCCCACAAGTATCCCCAACTCTGTTGTTGGCTCAGGCTTCTTCTATGCATCCTTTGTCACATGGCAATATACTGATGAGCTAAAGATCCTGAAGTGACCCACATCTGGTCTCTTACTGGAGAAAGTTTCCTTTGGTGTCTTCATCCCAAGTATGCAATGCGGGCTTCTATTATGCAAATAGACTGTTGTGTTGCATGCCTCAGCCCACAAGTGAAGTGGTAGGCCTTGGTCATGCATCAATGCCCATGCTAACCCTACAATAGTTTTGTTCTTCCTCTCGGGCACCCCATTCTGTTGTGGGTTATGAGGTGCCGTCAACTCCAGTTTAATTCCTTCGTTGTACATAAGTCCTTAAACTCTTGAGAGACATATTCTCCACCATTGTCACTTCTCAAGGCCTTGATCTTCTTCCCTAACTCTTTCTCGAAAAAAGCTTTGAACTCGCAAAACTTTGAGAAGGTTTGGTCCTTCTTCTGGATGAAATAAATCCAACATTTACGAGAAAAATCATAAATGAAAATCAAATAATACCTTTACTTTGTTGTGGATGCCATCGAAAATGGTCCACACACATCAGTATGAACTCACTTTAAGATAGCCTTTGCTCGATTGTCTCGATAATGAAAGAAAGACTTGGTGTACTTTCTCGAGGTACAACCTTTGCATGTGTCAGCTTGCTCAAGTTTACCTTTGGGAAGTCCTGTAGATATCTGCTACATTATCTTCAAAGCCTCATGATGCAAATGGCCCAACCACTTGTGCCACAACTCGTCAATGTCCTAGATTTGCACCAATTCTACTTTCGCACTCAATGTTGCACAATCATCTACCTCTAGTTTATAGAGATTCTTCACCCAAATCCCTATCCTCTTGGTCTGACCCGTGTCTATGTGTCTTAGGAACACCTTTCCTTTACTGAAGACAACATCGTAGCCTTTGTCCTCCAACATCGCGACTGATACCAAGTTCTTCTTTAGTCCAGGCACATACATCACATTTGTCAAGGTTAGAGGAGCTCCATGCTCCCTCTTAAATCCAACCTTGCCCACTCTTGAAACATTATACTTTTGATCATCACCCATATCTATGCGCAGCTTGAGGTCTTTCTCCTCCAAGGCACTGAATAAACTTTTATCGCCGGTCATGTGGAATGAGGGTCCACTGTTAATATACCAGACACAACCCATCATCGATGAGACCATGCATGCGATGAAGGTAAATCCCATTTTGAACCAGAGGCTAATGCCTCACCTTTCGATCCTACCAAGGATCTATTCTTGGACTTCTTCGATGGGAAATTAGTTGCATAATGTCCCATCTCAATTTGAAGTATGATATGAATTCGATTTGCACCTGCAACCTCAAACTTCAAACTTCAAATTCTCTTCTCAGTATACTATTCACAACTCTGATAAACTTAGCTCTGATACCATGTAGAAATTTCTCTATAGATCAGCCAGCTCTGATACCATGTAGAAATTATGCATATTTTCTACAAATCTCGCACTAAGATCATGTAGAAAATATGACTGTAGATTAACCCAATAATGAAATATACCAAAGCAAAATACTATAATCTACTTCTACTATCAATTTGCAGAAGCTTAAAGATAGAGAAATATTGAGCTTATCACATATAACCAGAAGAAGAAGAATCAATGCACATGAAACACAAAAAATACTTAGGGGAAAGCCTCAGCTAAAAACCCCACTATCTATATTATCATACAATGTGGAAATACATCAGAATTATGCAAAGCCTTAGCTCTCACAGCTAGCCAGCTCTCAGTACAATCCTCTTGGATGCTCACAGGCAATCAAAGCTTCTCACAAGACTTCTCCTCTACCCTCCAAGCTCCTATTTCCTTGCACAGTTTCTCCTAGGTGATCCTCTTGTTACTAAGTGGAACATTGATCTCTCACACTGATCTCAGACCCAGTCAGAATTGCACAGCCCTCAAGGAACCTTACCTTGACTGCATGCATGAGTTTCCTTTATAGGAAAACACATGCAACTAATAATACATTTCCTTAACATTTAGCCCAACTAGGTCTTTCTCAGAACAAACATGCATGAATTACTGATGAGGGAATCTTTAGTTATCTGGAGTACACTGGTTGAGTGCATGCATGCATCAACTGACTGATAACTTACAATTAGTTCCTCAAATAGTTTGGAACTAATTTAACTGGACTTAACTTAGTAAATTGAGCTAACTAATTACAACTAAAATATAACTCAATCTTATCTCCTTAATTATGGGATAATCTCCTTAATTTAAGGGATAACTCTTGCATGACTTCAGAAATACTTCCAACTTGAATTTCTCCAACTACTTAATCCATAATGAATTAATTAATTATTTACAAGCAGCTGGTGAGACTAAATTCAATTTTAATTCACAATTTTAATTCAAGGATAAATTAAAATTGGAATATTCTTGTTGCCAACCCTGTCGAGATGTGATACAATACTTCTTGCATGATGAGCTTGTCCATGGAAAACTTCGGTAAAACATGCGGAGGCTTCTCCATGTTGTACATTCGCATGAAGGTTTCAAGGGGTGAGGCATACCAATCTGCTATATCGATTAATGGCTCCATCACTGCCTGCGACATGCAAGGTTGATCCTACTCAAATATTGTGAAAATTTTATCACTGCAGCAAGTGATTTATTTTTCCTACTTATTCCACAATAAGTTATTTATGAAATTACTTCAATAAATATTAAAATAAATATTGTTGTAGATATCACACTGTAATACAAAAACAAACATATGCACAAGAATCAACACATTGACACAGCCATTTTGGACAATAGTCCCCGGAAAAAACTGAATGTGGGAAAACCGGTGCAACAAGGGAGGTTTTTATTATTCAACAATTCTTCAGTACAATAGGGTACCAAACTGGCTTACCCACAGAGAGAAAAAAACTCTTCAACACTTCTCCCAATCCCAGCATTAGCCTGACTAACCTCTGCGTGGCTCTCAGGCCTCTGCGTCAGCACTGGGCCTCTCTGCATCACCCACGCAGGCCCAGTTAATGACTGTGTAGTCTCTTGCCGCCTCTGCGTCTGCCTCAACGTTGATCTCTAGTGGATGATACCATCTCTCTATTCCATATTTTTTGCCTCGTAATTGCTCACCAAACCACTGGTTCAATTTCTCAATTAACCTCGCTCCAAAAAATTGAACTGACTGGTCTCCCTTAGTATGTTCTCCAAGTGACCCTCAAGCCTCCTCTTATAATTTTCTTGTTGACAAATCAATGGCAGAGATTAAGTCCCTAAACAATGAATAAGATTAGATCTGGATTGATCCATGACTTTTGGACCATTCTAACACAGTTTTATAGTAATTCACATTAATGTTTTATTTTCCTAAGTTTAGACTTAGGGACTTCATTAAAAATATTAATTATTTTAATATCTCCCAAACTGTCTAGAATTTGCCCAAACCCTTTCTGGGTATTGGAGATCTCATGTGCCTTAGCCTCTCCACCAATTTTTGTGGTTATATCACATCCGATGCTACCTCAAATCAACAAATATCATTTTTTACATCGAGGCGACAAAGTGGTCTAACAACTGTGTGATGACTCTACGAAAGCTGCATTCGAAGAACTATTTGCAATAAGTGTGCACAGTGGTTTCTGTAGGTGTCCATGCCCACTTTAGACCTGGGAACTACTGATGAGCACAGATTGCATCCAGAATATAAGCGAACATGTAAATCTATACTCGCTTACCTTTGGGTAGATGTCAGGCTCCTGTCACCTATTCCTTCATCCTGAAAGCCAACATGTGGGACCAGTTGCATGGTCTTCCTTCATTGGCTAGTTGGTCCAGTGTAATCACCTAGTTCTGCAGGAAGGTCTATGTGCTCTCTTGGTGATATAAGTGGCATGCAAAGATGACCAAGTACTGATATGCCTTCCGCAGTATCTTCATCTTCTAAACCATATTAGGTGTTGTCCTAAACCTGGCTAGCTCTTTCACCTAGCTCTTGAAGATATCTCTGGAGTTTGCATTGCTGCGTGTGCTGAAGGGTTTCTCCATTGTGATCAATGGCTTTTGCAAGTGATCCATCTCCTAATAGTCCTTTGCCCTGAAGGTAGCATGCTCTGCCTCACTGATACTGCTCAACATCATCATCTTAGGATTAATGTGCGAGACAATCCAATGTATCATGTCCATGCATGGAAACACGAGATACCTGCATGCAAATCGATAGAAGCTAGATTTATGGATGTTGATGTAGACCCTGTGGTCTTCCAAATCTTCCTCAAGTGTGTCTGAAAATGTATTTTTGATGTCATACCATTTCATCTTGATGTCTTCGTAAACGGGCAGGCCCATAAACACTTGTTCCACTTCATCTCCAGTTTCACTTCCAATGATTTCCTTTGACCCTGCTCTCTTAGAGGCCATTGTACATGTACTGCTGAGAGACAGACGAACACATGCTATACCTAGACACATAATGACACTCATGGCAAGTAATATTTCATCTAAAAACCAAAACAAATTTGAGGACTGACATGCAACATACCTGGGTGATTGGCAGTAGATATTGCACAATTTTTGTTGGGAGACCGACTACCAAAACTGCGCAAAGCACAGTGCGGGCTGTCAGGAGGATGATTAACTGCTAGTTTTGCATAATGCACAGTCTAGTCTACCTATTGAGGGCTGAAACTGCGCAATGCGTAATTTCAGTGAGCAAGGACATGCATGCCCAAAGACTGTATTGCATAATTTTTTGAGTCAGTAGGGTATTGCCTCCCAGAATTGAACAATGCAATCTTGGAGGTTAGTGCTGGCCAGGATTGTGCAATTTCTGTCCGGGTGAGGCAAGGTTCGGGCTAAGGCAGCCTTGACACGCTGATGGGCGATTGAAAACATGAGAAGTTTCAAATGCATGACGAGACTGAGTTTAAGAAAGAGTGAATGATCATGCATGCAAATAGTTAATGCACGATTCAGAAAATGAGAATGCATGCATGTGTGTGAAACGAGTCACTGCAACGGTGACCATTAGTGCAAAACAGTGTCATACATGCGACAACAGTGAGATGAAAAAAAAAATTGAAACGATGCTTCTATAAGCTACTATACATTAAAATGATAGTAGGCGTTCAACAAAACCAAGCAAACAAAATTCGTAGAAAGTGAAATACGAAAAGTGATAGAAAAGAAGCAAATGACATGAAAAGCAGACTTACCTGGAAAAATATGAGCTGAATGTGTTGAAGACTCCTAGATGTGCTGTGGGATGTCAGAGCTCCAAGATTGATGTGAGGAATGAGCTCTGTAGTGTCAAATAAGTAAGTTCGAGACTTATGATGCACATGCCACGAATCTAGGAAAAAGCGACACTTGGAGGGAAGTTTCTAAAAGGATCTTTGCATGTAACCTCCAACTGCTAAAAATAGATCCCTAAAATTTAGGGATGCTTTTTGCATGTTGATTTTTTATATTTTTGGGAAAAACGACCCGTGCATGCAAATAATGATTGCTCGGTCTCGGAGGGAAATGGTCAACCTGAAGGCACATGCAACAGTTTGCAAGCCTGGGAAAGGAATTTGCACAGTTTCTAGTTTGAGCAGGGCTGGCTGTCCCTCAGGCATTTCATAGTTTCTAGGTTGAGTAGGGTTGGTTTCCCTTCAAACATTGTGCAATTTATAGGCTCAGCAGGTCACTACCTCCCAGAATTGCATAATTTTTGAGGTTAGCAGGTCACCGCCTCCCAAAATTATGCAATTTCTGGGGTCAACAGGTCACTGGCTCCCAGAATTGCACAATTTCTGGGTTGAAGCCCAATGTCAGGCTGGATTGCATAGTTTTCTGTGGGAGATCTGCCTGGATGGATTTCACAATTTTGGAGCCCAATAATTAGCTTAGTAGGATTGCATAATTTATGGAGGGAAGGTTTGTTCCCCTCTTGAATTGCGCAATTTTCTAATTGAAACTCTTAGCCATAAAATAACCTAAGTCCGGAAAGGTAGCCTGTGATGGGTGTTACATAGTATTTTTTCACTATCCCTATACTCCCCATCTACGATCCTGGAGGAACTCTATAGTGTACCTGACATGCTTTCCTATCATGAAGAAACTCCCATTGTGTCCCTCTTCATGAGCAGAACAATTCCTTTTGCATCATTTCCCAAAAATCTCTTGTTTATCCCAGTTTACGAGACTGACGCTAATGACCTGTGTCCTCCTCGTGGCGATATGCTGGTATTACAACTATCCCTAACACTAATCGGATCGACTGAGCCCTTTCTGAGTCATGCTAATCCTCTTTTGGAAAGCTTTTTAAATATCGGGCTGAAGCTTCCAACTCTAGAAGCTTCATAACGAAAGTCTGGTAAATGGTTAGGCCAGATGGAGTCGAGGAGGTCAGTTTGGGATATTTTCCCCTATTAGGATGGAACTCATCCAAGAGAGAAGGCCTTCTCCCATGAGAAGAGGAACCATCTCCCTTCCATCCAAGCTATATAAACCTCTCTTTTTCCCAAGCACAAGTTGGCTTTTAGTCCTAATTAATTTTCGGCTGGAGTTTTGAATTTGGTCTAATCAACAAGCTACCCATAGTTTGTAGCTTTCTAGTTTGTGTTTAAGGGATAATTGTGAGTTTGGTTTGTTGTGAATACTAAAGGGAAGAGCCTTGAGACTACCATTGTTGGGGCTATCCATGAGATGTTAGCAGATGTGTGTGGGAACCCAGATATGTCGGAGGAGAACAACAACATTAAGACATCGATTGTAATCTCTTCTTGAACTAATATAGATGAAACTATCGATTAATTTCCTACATGAAATGTCATCTCACATATTTATGGCTTAATGTTTCTTTACCTGTTAAGTAGGCTGAATGCAATTTGTATGTTATCACGTTTTTTTTTTGTTGTTGTTTACTTGTTTGAGGTGTTCAAAGGAAGGAAACGAAAGATAGCTGGAGCGAGGAAGAAAGATCGTCACCAAGCTGAATATCATACTAAGAGGTAGGTCCTGTTATTTGATTCTAGATTAAGGAGATCTTCCATAGATTGTATGTTTGTGGCTAGACTTGCTCTCTTAGGCTATAGGAATTGTTTGTGTCCACACTTAGAATTTACCGGCACAATGGGATACCAGCAAGTTGACATGCATAGTCTGGCAAGCCTTTCAAACTTATCTGAAGCCTATGTACTTGACAATGCAAGACATGCTACTAAGGATGGTTGGTAGGGAGGCTCAAAAACGAATCCAAGGAAAAATTTTGGAGGGTGGCTGTAGTCGCTACAACACTTGGTGACACACTGGTAGAACTCCAGCTCTATGAACGGTACTCGTTTCACGAAAAGCAAGTCTAACTCCTCCAGAAGTATTGTTCAGTTCTCTAATCATCTTGACTGCCACACTAGCTTGATTGAAAGATGTAGCATCTACCATGTCCTTGGTTAGTCAACACGCATTCCCAGTCAAGCCAACATAGTTGTTTAGATTGGGGATGAGGGGTATATTGGTACACGAGCAATATGATAGTCAGAGTTTAAGTTTCATCTTTGGTGTTGCTTTGCTGCCAGCAGGCTTGAATAGTACCCCGACAGAGTCACACAGGAACACAAGCATCGCTTTCCTGCCAACAAGCTTGGTCAATACCCCGGCGGAGTTACTTGTATCACCTCCCTGTACAAGAAGCTTTTCTCTTCTTTCACCTTATTCATTTTTCATTTAAAAAAAAAATCACATTTTCATTTCTTTCATTTTCATAATTGTGCATAGCACTTATTCGTTTCAGAGGAGGAAGAGGGATCTCGACTTATTGAGAGCATAAGAGGTTGTTTCTTCAAAGAAGTATTTTGTATATACCTCTGACATACTTGTTAAGGTTTCCCCCTTACCTTACTCTACTTGACTGAGCTGACAAGGGTTAACCCGAAACAACCGACTAGAGTAGGTGATATTAGTTAGTGTGAAAGCGTTGTGTTTTTGTCAAGGTTCACTTCAAACATCAAGTATTTTCCATTGGTGTATCATGGAATGAAGACAACAAGTTCTAATTTAGAGACGGGATGACAGATAACCAAGTATTGATAACTGCACAAGTCCTCTTGCACTTTACCTTCGCTTGTTTCAAGAGACGCACATGGTTTCATGCGAAACTAATCTACAAAAGTAAACAAGCAAACAAACAACTAAAAGAGCGAAGATCAGAAGAAAAATGAGAAAGAAAAGTGAGTAAGCAAACAAACATAAAAAACAAGAAGCAAACATGCATGCAAGTAAACAAGACAAGAGCAAACACTACTCCTACTCCTAATCTAACGGTGCATGGGCCTGATCACATAAAGTGATATTTCCAAGGCAATCATCGACACATTGGTCGACCCATGTTGGTGAAGGCATGGTTCACGAACAACGCAGTTGAGTGAACCAAAAAACATGAAAGATATAATAATGAATACAAACACACTCCGAGTCTAAATGCATTCATAGAACATAGATCCGTGCAAGCGCATGACATGCAATTTGTGGACTTATCATGGTGTTGTGCAACATTGCTTGCAAATGTTAAGCATACACATTATCTTGCAAGAAAATGAGAGAAAACAAAAACAAATTGCGTCATGCATGTGTTCTTGTTGTGTAAGATTCCTATAATGCATGAGCGATGGGATCATGTAGTTTGAGTGGAGGAAGTGAAATCTATGTGTAGGATTGATCTTCAATGCATACAGATGAGTGATGAGGAGCCTTGGGTGTTTCAACCATTTCTTGATCGACAGTGAAAACAAACTTAGGACAACGAGGGCCTGACATAACCATCATCTTGGGCTAAAGTGCCTCGAATGTCTATGAGATTTTAACTTTGTTGACAAATGGATCATCATAAACAGGTGGCTTTGAAAATTCAATAGCGATAGAATCATCATCGTGATCAAATACAAGAGTAAAGAGATCATGAAAACTACGATCATAAAAATTAATGATTTCATTAGCATCCTCATGATCTGATAAATCAAACAGACGGGTACATGAGAAGTAAGAATGTTCACCCTCTGCATTTTCAAAAAAATCAGATGAAAAATCAAGTGGATTTTTAATGAAGCATTTGTCCTCTCCGCTGTCGAATGATGGGCTGACATCTGGTGTGTTCTGCGAATGATCAACAATAGGTGCATCCGTTGGTGGATTTACACAAGGAAAATTAGAGATAGTAGAATCATCAAAGATGTCAGGAAAAAGCGGAGGAGGCGCGAAGAGAAGGAGATCATCCTTCTCCGCAGGTTGATGTTCAGGTTCCTAGTCATACTCATCATAAATGATAGTGCAAGTTGGTTGTGCAACACCAAATCCGTCAATGGCTTGATCCTCATTCATAATAGGTGTAGAGTCTGGTACAAAAGAACACAAGATAGTGTAATCGAGAGGATCAACAGAACATGAAGATGGAGGCTTAGGTAACAAAGGCATGTGAAACCCATGGGCTTCGCAACCAAATATGTGCGAAAATTGAGAGAAGTGATGCTGGGAGGATATGACAGTTGAACAAACATGTGTGCATGTTCTCCCACATCACTATGCGGTGGTGGAGTTGTTTGATGAGGGGATGGTGGCCAGTCACTTGTGACAACAACTGTGTCCATCTGTGATTGCATAGCTCCATCACCGAAGTATGTTGAGTTGGGTTAGAACTTCAACTTCATCTTGGGATTGAATGATTTGTTAAGACAATATTTGAATCTATCCCAAAGATATTGAAAATTCATCTGGCTTTTCAGAACTTGAAACTGCAATACATGGAAGCACTGCCAAAAATCCATAGGCGATTCTTGTCGAGTCTTCTGTTGTTTTAACAATTTTTTGTCAAGAGGTTCTGGATCCAAATGATGGAAAGTAGATTCAATGATATCATTGAATTGCTCAAGTGAGCGCACGCTGCCAGGTGGCAAGCTGTTGCACCATCGTTGTGAGGATTCGCGAAGTGTGTGTGAAAGCAACAAGTTGGCCTCTTCATCAGAGAATTCATCTGCATCATCAATAAATGCAAAGAAATATTGTAAGTACTCAAGCCATGCCACTTCACCTTCACCATCATATGTGAATCCTGACAAGAGATAAAAAAAAAAAAAAAAAAAAACTCCCTCACGATGTTGAGATGTTCAGCATAAGAGAAACATCGTGGAGGGATGAGTCTAACAGTATCCATGAGAGATATGCGAAGATTCAAAATAGGATGTAAGGGCTAAGCTTGTCATTTGGCCTTCCTTCTAGCACTAGAAATGTTAAGGGTGCTAGACCCACCAACATGTTAAGGGATCCCCCGAGTAGAAGTCCCAACTAGATCTCAGACCATTTGGTGTAGAAGTCCCCACAATAGGTCGTACGGTATCGCCTTGAACACAATTGCGCGTAGAGGCAAGCAAGATGTCCTTGTTGGTAGCAAAGGTGTGTCAGGCGCAACAAGCCAAGGAAGGTGCATGAAGGGTTAGAACACATGGAAGGTGGAATAAGTGCACCTCTTGGAAACTTGTGGAAACACGCAACTTGGAAGGGAACACATGAGAAAAGATACATCACAAGTTGGAAGGCGGGTGAACCAACAATCCAAAGTGATGGTTAAACCAACATCACATATCAACAAGATACATACATACATATATAGAAAGAGTCCATACATACATGCGTAAGCAAACATATACATATATCGTTAGTGTAACCAAGACAACTGAAATACAACAACAACAACATATGCATGAAACATGTTGGCTTTGTTATATTAAGAAAGTGAAAGTTCCAACCATACATGCAACCATGACCAACCACTAGTTCCAATAGCGGAATGTTACAGTCACTACAGCTTGCTCCTCCAAAGAGATATACTAGCTCTGTACTGTGGATAAGCCAAGGCTCGTTACAATACACTGCAAACTTTCTCTAAGATACTCCTGTAAAAAGCTTGGTTCCCAAAAGCTAGTACAATGGGTTACGAGGTTTTATAAATAGCAAAGGGTGGGGTGACCTCTGACATTCCCCTGTGTGACTCTTTACCTAACCTGATGACTCTTCAACTACTACATGACTGTTACATTCGAAGATCGAAACTTGGTCTTTCACTTTTACAAGATGTTACATTACAGTCTGCACATGTACCCATGTGAGACAAAATAGGCTTGGGAAAGCCATCCAAACTATCACTAAGACTTAGAAAACTATGGGAAGGCCAAGTCTTTGACATCCTCGTGATGATCGATAGTGGCAAACTAATGCCAAGATTGGTAGTCCACGATGGTGTCCGTGTGCTCAAAAGTGACATCCTGTTGAAAGTGAATTCTCGCCTCCATTGCATCTGGGTACAATGATTTGGAAACTCTGTCCAAATCATTTGCTAACAAGTGCATCATAGTCTTGAGTGCAATCGGACCAACAACATACTAATGCATAGTGTGTGCGTTTATCTCCAAGTTTGCGTTGGTGGCTACATGCATCAACTCATCAAAGTACATGTCCAACTCCCTTCCAACTTGGTTCTTCAACTTCGCAATAGATGGGATCATGTGCACGCACACAATGACATCCATGCTTCTGAATACCCATGCATGTGAAGCCTGCAAACTGGTGATGAGTTGCGAGAGTTCCTCATAGTTCCAGATCCGACTTTGAATGCGTGCCTTCAACTCTACCACCTTTGGCTTCATCATCTTTGGCGAATACAATGGGGATCCTTTGTATCTTATTATCCATGTCTGCATGTGGTCAACAATAGTGTGTATATTTGAGAATATGTGTGTGCTCCTAGCACAACGCTGCTGCCAACCGTTGAGATGGACAATTGCCTTATGCACGGCGCCAAATATGGATTACAACATCCACATAACTGTTTCGAGGGACAATACTTCATCCACTATCGCTTTCTTTAGTTATGCTCTGGCAGATGTTGTAACCTGTTCACCTCCCTTCTTGGTCACTTGCAATTCCTTGGCCATGTACTCATTCTCTACTATCAAGAAGCAAACACTCAAGTTGGTGGCCTCAATATATGCTCTGGTAGCATCAGCGAATGCTGCTGGATGTTTGCACACATAAGATACTATCACTCATTCTTCAAATTGCACAGGAGATGTGTGGACATCCAGAGTAGGCACTCTCCACTACTGCACAACTATGTGGTGTGACTCGTCGAAAGATATGTTGTGCATCTCCACTTCGAGATTATCTTTAAGGATCTTTTTGTCTCCTTGATCTCTTGGGACTTGCTTTGCTTCTAGATCTAGTGAAGGCGGTGGAGTGACCTCTTGGTTATGAGGCATGATATCTTTATCTTGATCTAACTCTTGCTGCACCACATCCGTATCCATCTTCTCTAGCATCTGTTCAATTTCTTGAGCTAACTCCTACTCTTGTGACTCCCCACCCTGTCCACTCTGTGTCAGTTTCTTGGATGAGTCTACAATTTGTATGGGTGCAGTTTTGTCAATCTATCCATGCTACATCTCCTACTGTGTCTGTCCCTGTTATGCTTTCTTCTCTCCTCGGCACAACTCCTATTATTCTCGAAGTTTCTAATTCAATTCTTACAACTCCTTCTCTGCTTCCTCCATCCTCCATTTATCTCTTTGCCTTTACACATTCCTCTTGTCACGTTGTCACCTCTTAGCCTCAATCTCCAAAGCTTCTTTCATCATGAGTGGATTTGCTTTGAACTTATGGCTTTGTTCTACCTTTGCACTGCATCAACCTTTCTCTTGAATTTGTCATGTGCAAGTCTGTTACCTACTATTGCTACTACTGATGATGGTGCTCTTTGAGATGTTGCTTCGTGCCGATTTTCTAACCATTCCACATCTATGCCGACCAGTTCATTGAGCCTGGAGAAGCCATGGTAGTATCTCCATGGGTCTTCCTCATGCCAATGACATGCCTCATGGATCCATGGAAATTGCACTCTCGCACAGTGGTCCTTTACAAAGCAATGCGGGTCATACGGGTTGAAACTTTTGCTGCCAAAAGTTAATCTTTTGAACTCCTCCATCTTGGCATCAACATGCTTGAGATTTTATATCTCGTATAACTTGATTCGCAAAAGAAGAGCAGGCCAAGGTGCCTTCTTCTTCCCGTGCAGTCTAATTGACAACCTTGTCGAGATGTGATACGATACTTCTTGCATGACAAGCTTGTCCATGGAAACTTTTGGTAAAACATGCAAAGGCTTCTCCATGTTGTACATCCGTATGAAGGTGCTAAGGGGTGAGGCATACCAATCTTCTATGTTGATCAATGTTATGAAACTAGCTTAAGAAAAGATAGAAAAGATAGATCAATGCCTTAGAATTCAGCCTCTTCAAGGGGGAAACCTCCTTTACATTAC
>APFE030005063.1:50731-71567 GCA_000404065.3 Pinus taeda
ACACGAGGTTATCCTTTAAGAGTTGGAGGACTTGTTGTTGATGTTTGATGTGATGTTCCACTGCTTCAACCTTAGAATTTTCTCTTAAATATGATGTGATGGATGGTGGTTCATACCATAAAGTGCCATAAATGGGGTCATTTTTGTTGCTGTATGGAAGGAAGTGATATACCGCCATTCAGCTAGAGGCAACCATTTGACCCATTGTGTCTGTTTATCAGATACAAAGCAACGAAGATATCCTTCCAAACATTTGTTTACTATCTCAGTTTGCCCATCACATTGAGGATGATAAGATGAGCTATGAGCTAACTGAGTACCAAGACAAGAAAATAATTCTGTCCAAAAATTTCCAGTGAAAATGGGATCTCTGTCACTTACAATAATCTTTGGATTTCCATGTAGCTTTTGAATTGTTTCCATAAATTCCGTGGAAACTGTACTGGCTTTAAATGGATGTGATAATGCACAAAAGTGTGCATACTTGGTAAGTCTGTCAACTACCACCATGATGACACTCTTTCCCTCAGACTTGGGTAAACCTGTGATAAAATCCATTGAAACCTGCTCCCAACGTTGGGCTTGGAATGGATAAAGGTTGTAATAGACCCGATGTCTTAATTGTTTCAACTTTATTTTGTTGGCAAACCAAACATTCCGCCACAAACTTTTGAATATCTGATTTAAGGCCATCCCAAAAAAATTCTTTCTTAACCCTGTGGTAAGTTTTTAAAAAATCCTGAGTGCCCTCCTAAGGGAGAAGTGTGCAATTCCATAAGAATCTTTTGTTTTAGCTGGGAATTCTTACAGAGGTATAAGCGATCTTTGTACCATAACGAATCATTTTTCCAGCTAAATGTATCATACGTACTGGAATCTTGTTGTAATTTTCGAATAAGTGCCCACACTTCTTCATCATTCTTCCATTCCTCCCTTGCTTTGTTTATCCAATCTGGTTGGATAATAGAAATGGCACACAACAACACTTCCACATCCTCATCCTTTCTTGAGAGTGCATCTGCCACCACATTTTGCTTCCCTTTTTTGTAGATGATTTCAAAGTCATAACCCAACATCTTTGTGACCCACTTTTGTTGCTCTTCAGAGGGTAATCTTTGTTCTAAAAATATTTAAGGCTATCATGATCCGTTTTTACCTTGAAGTGTCTTCCCATTAGATAGGGTCGCCATTTCTTAAGTGCAAGGAGTATTGCCAACATTTCGTTCTCATAAAATAGCTTTGTGTAAAAACTTTCCCTTGATTGGACGACTTTAAAAAGCAATGGGTCTTTCATCTTGCATTAGAACAACACCAATTCCATTTCCTGAAGCATCCCATTCCACAACAAAGATTTTTGTGAAGTCCGGTGTAGCTAAGACCGGTGCTTGGCACATTGCCTCTTTACCTTTGTTGCTTCCGGAGTCCATGAAAATTCATCTTTCTTCAATAATGTTGTTAGAGGTGCTGTTATTCTTCCATAATTCTTAACAAACTTGCGATAAATACCCTGTCAACCCGAGAAATCCTCGCAGATGCTTTATGGATGTGGGGATTTTCCATTCCTTAATGGCTTTAATTTTGCTAGGGTCTACCTTAACTCCTTCATGAGATACAATATGACCCAGATATTCCACCTCTTGGACTCCAAAGAAACATTTGGATCTTTTTGCATATAATTGTTTCTCCTCCAATAGTTGTAGCACCCTGTCAACATGTTCAACATGATCCTTCCAAGACTTGCTGTAGATTAGTATATCATCAAAAAATACTAACACAAATTTTCTAAGGAATGGTTTGAAAATTGAATTCATCAAACCTTGAAATGTTGAAGGTGCATTGGTAAGGCCAAAAGGCATGACCAAAAATTCATAATGACCCTCATGAGTTCTAAATGCTGTTTTCTGGAATGTCTTCAATCTTCATTCTGATTTGATGATATCCTGAATGAAGATCCAACTTGGTGAAGTAAATTGATCAATGCAATTCATCCAGTAATTCATCAATGACAGGAATGGGAAACTTAACTTTAATAGTGAGCTTGTTGAGCTCCCTATAATTCGGACACATGTGCCATGATCCATCCTTCTTGTGCACCAATACTACTGGAGTAGAGAAAGAACTTTGACTTGGTTGAATTATACCAGCCTCTAGCATTTCTGCAACCATACGTTCAATTTCACTCTTTTGGGCATAGGGATATCTGTATGGCCTGATGTTTGGAGGAACATTTCCTGGAATCAGATAAATAGCATGATCATGATCACGCATAGGTGGGAGACCTTTGGGAGTCTCAAATACATTGGAATGATTGCCCAAGACTTTTTGGAGATATGGAGAAGTAGATGATTCCAAGGTGGAAACATCTAGCGAACATAATTGTGCAATTAAACCTCCTTGCTCCTTTTTTAGAAGATTTGTCATAACATTAGAGTTGATTATCTTTCCTGGTTTCCCTGCAATACCCTTTAATTCAACTTCCTTTCCTTCCGTAGAAAATTTGATGAAAAGTTCTTGAAAATTAAAAGCTATTGTACCCAAGGATTGTAGCCATTGGACTCCTAGTACAACATCAACACCTCCCATTGGAATGGAAAGCATTGGGCTAGTCAATACATATTCTCCCATGGATAGCTTGATATTATGGCACTTTCCAGAGCAATTTATTGTTCCTCCATTTGCAACCATCACTTGACACTCTGGTGCTGGATATAAGAAGCAATTCAATTCTTTTGCTACCTTACAATGAATAAAATTGTGGGTACTTCCTGAATCAATCAACACTATTACCTTTTTCTTCTTGATTTGTCCTTCTATCTTGATGGTTTGAGGAGTGGTAATTCCAGCCAATGCATTACAAGATATGGTTGGATTCATTTCTTCTTTATCTAGGCTTTGTTGTTGGAATCTACACACTTTTTTTTCTTTGTAGGAGCTCAATATTGCCTCTGATGTATTTCTGTAATCTCAGAACATCCAATTTTGAAATTGAGACCTGTGGTAGCCCTCTGTGTCCTCTTTCCAATGCCACCAGTCTGATCCAAATTGGATACTCCAAGGAAGAGTTATGCGAAATCTCCCACAGTGACTTGATTATAGACTAGTTCAGTAGAGCGAACTTGGACGACGTGCCACGAGTCACTGTTTTGACCTTTAGCTCTAAAAAATAAATAGAAGAAACTAAAGTTCGTCCTCTTTCTATACCTTCTTACGAAATTTCAATCCAATGCTCAGAGAAAAAGTTATGATGATTTTCCCCAGGTCACCTATTTGGAATGTAATTCAGGACTCTGCAAAAAGACCAACTTCCTCAGATCATATATTCGCAAATAGAGTGCAAAAAGCTCTGAAATTCGGACCAGAGATTTAGCGTGATGTATTCTCAAAATTTTTTTTTTTTCAACTTCTGAAACGTCGCAGAAAAAAAGTTATAGCGAAAATGCCACGATGACCTGTTTGGAGCAGCGAAACCTTAGAATCCAAAGCTCTGATACCAAATGTTATGAAACGAGCTCAAGAAAAGATAGAAAAGATAGATCAACGCCTTAGAATTTAGCCTCTTCGAGGGGGCAACCTCCTTTACATTACATAAATGAACAATTCTTGGATGATTCAAATGAAAAAACCTATTTCTATATATAGGAGTCTAAGGAGCCACAATGTAACCCAACCGACTAACAATAATAATAAAAAGCCACAAAAATAGAAATAAAGGGATTCTATGGGACACAGTAATAACAATATGGGGACAATAGGGGCAAAACAATATTAATAAGGGGTATAACTACAATAGTAGTGGGGTAATCACTAGTATTATAGGGACCCAACATGGGTGGAACATGGTAGTCCCATTTCTGGTTGTTTCATTGGTTTCATTAATGAGAAATCCATTCCCTTGATTTTCATGTGTAAAGGTACTGATGTATTTATGGATTTGATGGCTGATATGTTTATTGTATTTTTGTTCTGATTATGCTGGTTATATGCACATTTTATGACAACATTTATGTATGGATTTCATCATGTTTTTACTTTTATGTGAATGCATAATGTGTCTATGAACCAATAAATGATAATGGAACAAATGGCATAACGGAGCAATGGTTCATAGAGATTCTCATATAAGTACAAAATCCCCACCCTTAATTATGATGTTTAGACCTGTAAATTACATGTCGATGATATGTTTGACAAAATCCCTATCATGGCTAGTAGGGATCCAATCAAGGTATTGAACAAGTATTTTATGATTGCGATATGATATGAGACCCAACGGGATCGTAAACTTCACTTCATTGAAATCCCACATCAGTGCAATCGCAAGAACCATTTCCTAAGCCTCGTTATGTATCTCTTATGTGATTGCAATAGCCTGAACCTGACGGAGTCATACACTCCAATTGATAAAACCCCACGTTTGCGCAACAAAAAGTTCCATAGACTTGATGCCTAAGCCACCAATTGCAATATGCAATATAGCCAAGAACCAATGGGATTATACATGCCAATCCATAGAATCCCGCGTCTGCAGGCTATCGCAAAAAATCCAAAGGCCAAGCACTCTTCCCTTTCCCAATTATGATATGCAATATAGTTGGAACCACCGGGAATATACACTGTAGTCCATAAATCCCCTCGCATCCGTGACTATCGCAAAAGTTTCAAAAGCTTAAGTCCTCCATCTTGCCTATTCTGATTGCGATTAGACCAGACTTGGGTTATTAACTGCATTTCTAAATGACCCCACATCCATTGCAATCACATAATATGCTATCATATAAGTCCATGCTCCATTACGTTCGCTGATTTGCGATTGTGATTAGACTAGCCAAATTGCGATCTGCAATTAGGCCCAAACCCAATGGGAAAATCAACTGCGATTCATAAAAATCTTATGTCTGCGATTATCACAGTTCTATTAGACATGCTACCTGTTTGAAAGACTCCTGCCAAATACGATTGTGATCTACGACCAGACCCTTTCCACTGCCTAGTCATCTGCCATGCCATCTTTCCACATGGATCTACCATGTCATAGTGACGTCACCATCATGTAAGCCTTTATGTCATCCCACATATCACAAATCGCAAGTCTTTCAACCACCTCTTATAGTCTACCACTCCATAACTCTGATTGCAATATTCCTGAGTATTGCGATCTACGATCAAGCTCCGAACCTGATAGAAATTATATGTCAATTCTTATATTCCCCCACGTCTGTGACTATCGTAAGTACCAAAGGGTCATATGTCATGTCTCTCCTCTACCCATTCCATTCCGATTACGACTTAGTATTAATGGACATGATTCAGATTTTCGATGGGGACTTTGCTTGCTTGAAATATGACAATAATTCATCCCCTCCCGATCTCCAACCGATTGCGGTTATTCTGAGTTCTACCCCCAGTCTAGAAGTGATTGCAATTTGCTATAAGACCGTAAAGTCAAAATTGTCTTGTCATAGACCTCATTCCACATTCCTCTCCATGATGGTTGTGTTCGAGATTTATTATGCTTTATGTTTTTATCCCGATTTCCTGCAAAACATGATTTGTTTCAAATGAAACTCGTTTATCACTCTCACTTATTTTTATTCTATTGATTCCTATTTTTGTGTTCATGTTCATGATAGAAGAGGTCAACTATGTTGATAAGCAGAAGCTCAGTTCAAACAAATGAATAAACATCAAGATAATCCGATGGAACAAACAAAGTATATGAAGACAACAAATCACATCCAAAAATTTCCACCAAAAAATTGTTTCCTTTAAGTGTTATTGAAGGGATCTGTTTAAATTCCCTCAACGTTCTACATAATAGATTCAATTTTTTTTATGCTATTTAAGCTTGCTTCTTATATGAAATAAAGGTCCTGAATTTTATGAAGAAAGGATTACGAAATCTCACACTATTGTACTTTCATACTTTTCTCAATAGAAAGACTGGAACATTGTTTTAAGTTGTTCATAAAGAATTTTGAGAAGTTGCATTTCTGTATTCCTAAAATCATTTTTGCAGAAGGACTAAATTGTTGCTATTTCTTTTATGAGCTAAGCAACGTGCATTTGGTATTTATACCTTTGTGCCTATATTTTGTTCATAAATAAATAATGAATTTATCTTTTCAGATTTCTTATTACATGGTATTTAAAGAACAATGTTACATGTATTCATTTATGATCATGCTTCCATTGATATTTTTTAAATACATGTTAAGCAATTTGCTTTGATATTCTAAATGCGATATCAGTTACACACATTATTTTGATTAACTATTTAATCAAAATGATTGTCTTGAAATATTTTCATTTCCATTGGTATTTGAGCAATCTATATTGTCATTTACTAAGGAAAATCATTATAGGCCACATCTAGATGAATGTTAAACAATCCCAGGTTATACAGAGTAAATTAATGCATATGTTTTAAATTTCATTCATCTCTCGAAATCCATCTATTTCACTCCACTATAGGCATTACACATTCATCCAATCACATTTCGTTGGGAATCTGGTCCCATTATCACCAGTTGAAGCCATTACCTAAACAGAAAAGGGGCTGTCTTACAGTCGAGACTGGGTGGTTTTCCCCTGTGTTGATGCAAAATTTTTTGAGGCCTCAACACTTTTGGGGCTAGAAGGAGGGCCTGCAGATTGTGAATGGAAATTAATTCCAATCCAAAAACAAAAGGTCATTCCAAGAGTCATTTCCCCTCCAAATCTCCTACAATTTCCATAACCCCTTCAGAATCTCCTAATTTTAGATCAGGAGTTGTATAATCACCTCCCAAGTCTCCTAGAATACTTCCCGAGGTAATCCCTACATATTATACTTCAAAATCTCCAGAAATTAGAACTTTGATAAAGAAATTGGAAGACGTCTCCATTTCAGCAGAAAAGGTTGAATCATCTGAAGTTTCCGAAGGAAGTATAACTTCTATTTTTCATGGAACATGTGTTTTGACTTGGTCCCGAAGTGAAAAACTTGGCATCTCGCCATTTGAATTTCCACTTCAATCCCACCGAATGAAAACTGCTACATCAGATTCCCAAGCATATACTAGTGAGATTACCTCATTCTCTCATTCACAAACATCTTGATTTATTCATTTTTCATTTGATTTTTCTCTACCGATCACTTCATCTATTTCCATTTCCTCTACAAAAACGACTAGTGCTAAATCAAGTAGTACTATCACAACCACCAACTCTTCTTTCATCACATCCACCTCCCCAACTGTTACAATGGCACCTAGATTGTGGTTCAATCTGGGAGCTGTTCAAATGCTAGCACCACTTCATCCTCTACCAAAACATCCTAAAATATGGCTTCCCAAAGTCAATCCTAATGATGGGTTACCCGCTGAAGACGACCTTCTTAATTATATGTTAGCCATCAATCTTAATGAAGTTGTTGAAGAAGATGTTGTTGTTAGATTATTCCTATACACATTTACAAGATCAACAGGGTCTTGGTACTTTTCATTACCATCCAATTCTATTACAAGTTGGGATATTTTTGAAGAGCAATTTTTGAATAAATTTGGTGATGATCACTCAACCACATCTCTTATCAATGACCTTTCCAATTTAAAAATGAATTTAGGGGAAAAGATAAAAGATTTCAATTATAGATTTAACAAATTATTAAATAAAATCCCAACTACTTCTAGACCTGGTGTCGATGTACAAAATGAATGGTATATTTCATCTCTTCCTTCTGAAGTAGCAATTTTTGTAGATATAGCTAATAAAAATACCTTGGTAGACAACATGAAAGAAGTTGTGTCTATAGAGAAGGGGATAAATGCACTAGAAAAGAAAAAGGATCAGGAAGAAAAAAATTTAAAAAGAGTTACATTTAAGGATGAATCTAAAAGGAAAGCACTTAAAGATCCCTTTGATCTTGAAGGCTTGCAACAAGTTCTTAAAACTTTGTCTAATGAGATGGTAGAGATCAAAAACAAGTAGCTGGATATTTTTCCAAAAAACCTTTTAGAACATACAGAAGAAATCAGCCACCTAATCCACAGCCTCCAAATACCGTCTATAATGTAGAAACTGATGATGAATATGAGGAGGAAGCAACATGTTCTGCTGATAAATCCCAAGATGAACAAATAGCTGAGTTTAATGGAATGTGGGATTTTATTCTTCCTATCTCTGATAGTGAAAATGAGTATGAAGCATTACATGTTAGCACAAGAAGTAAAGGTCTAGTGATCCTATACAACCAATTCGAAAACATAAACTTTCAACTTCCACTGCTAAAGATAAAGATGTTGTTAAAAAATCTGCTTCCACTTCTCCCCAACTAATCCTGTCTTCATCCAATTCTCCATCCTCATCCAAAACCTTATTAGTTTCAGATATTATTGAGTACAATATAGTTGAGGATATGAAAAAAATAAAATAAAACATTTCCCTTCATGAAGTCACTAAACTCAAACAACAACAAATTTTTTTATTGAAAGAATTGAGTGCAGTACCTGCTTTTCATCTTCCTGTTACTGTGGTATCCAAAGCTTCTAACAGGATGGGTAAACCTCCTAGTCATTCATTATTCGATTCCTTCGATGCTATTCTCATAGGTGACAAGTCTAATTCACATACCCCTCTTTTTCTTTTGACTTTTGAAATATTTAATAAAAATTTACATAATTTCTTGGAAGATTCAGGGGCTTCTTCGAATATCATGCCGTATTCAGTTTGTTTGAAATTAAACATGTCACCCCAGAAAACTACAGTTCACATTGTGTAACTCGATAGGACAAAATTCAAATTCATAGGAGAAATGAATTTAGTTATTATTATATTATCTTTGAATCCTAAAGTTTGTCAAATAATTGATATAATAGTTGCTGATATCCCAGATTTCTATGGTTTAATTCTTAGTAGGGATTGGTCAGAAAAAGTACATGATTATTTTTCCAATGAATAGTATCACTTATGGCTCCCATTTAATGGGAAGCCAAATCAAATTGGAATCAACCGAGAAAAACACATGAAACATTTAGTAATAGATTTCAAAAGTGAAAATGAGGCAGTTGCATTTAATAACAACATTCTTGGAAACTGCTATACTAAATCATTTTTTGAGAATTTTAGAGCACAAATGTTACCATTTATGAGTAATTCTGTAACTTCTTAAATTGAAATTTTTCACAGACAAACTTTTCCAAATGTGTAAATATGCTAGAAAAACTATTAATTAATTCTTTATTTTGGACATTGTATTTTGATGGGTCGAAATCAAGTGATGGTGCAGGAGGAGGTTGCATATTGATTAATTTTGAAGGTGTGAAGACAATGATGACTTGCAAATTGGAATATGAATGCACAAATAATATTTCAAAATATGGGACATTGTTCCAAGGTATGTACAAAGCAATTAGCCTTGACATTACATATCTTTAAATTTTTAGAGAATTAGAAATTGCAATTAAAAAAGTAAGAAACATGATGCATTATATCTCTATGCACTTGAAGCATTATCAGGTCTACGCATTTGAAGCATTTTCAGTCTTTGGTTGAGTCTCTCACTTCATATTTTTTAGCGTTTAATATTTATGTTATTCCCAGGATTCAAAATTTCGCCATTGACCCTCTTGCTAACGTTGCATCAAAATTGATCCCATCTGAAGATTACAGTCCCAATAAATTGTATGTAGAGTTAATATTTAGACCATCCATTCCTAATAATATCACCAATTGACGGGTATTTAATGATGATAAAGACATTTTAAGCTTCTTAACTTTTGAAAAATCATACGATGACCAAATAATTGATGAGGATGAACAAGACAATCAATCAAAACAAAAAATTGATAATAATCCCTTACCCAAATATGTAGTAAAACTTGAGGATCTCTATGATTTAAAAGACAGATTTAAAAGGGTTACTAATTCAAAACTACAGAGTTCAACTTTGAGATTTGAATTAATAAACCTTGGGACATATCTTAAACCTTAGAACATCAATTTAGGACTTGGTCTCTCGTCTGAAGAAATATTATCTTTCATTCATTTGTTTAAAAAATATAAGGATGTCTTTGATTGGAGTTATGAAGATCTCAAAACATTTGACACTTCCATCATTCAACACACAATCGTGATGGTATCAAATGATAAACCCGTCCAACAAAAATCAAGGAAAATTCACCTAAACTTAGAAAATCAAATCAAAATGGAACTTAATAAAATCCTTAAGGCTAAAATCATGTTTCCTGTTAGGCATTCAATATGGGTTTCCAACTTGGTACCTGTTAGGAAGAAAAACAGTGACATTCACATTTGCATAGATTTTAGGAATCTCAATAAGGCTAGTCAAAAGGATAATTTCCCACTACCCACTATGGAACAGATTTTATGATTAGTTTTTGGTTCCAAACTTATTTATTTCCTTGATGGTTTCTCAGGATATAATCAATTCATGGTCCACCCAAATGATAGGCTAAAGACTACTTTCAAAACTAAACAAGGATCTTATGCCTACCAAAAAATGCCATTCGGGTTATTAAAGTAGGGGCCACTTTCCAATGAGCCATGGATATAGATTTCAAAGGTATGTTAAACAAAATGATTATTTTTTATTTGGACGATGTTACTGTTTATTGAAAGAACATAAATAATCATTTGTAGGACTTAAGACAAATTTTTGAATGCTATAGAAAATATGGGATTTCATTAAATCCGAAAAAGTCTTTTTTCGCTCTTAGTAAAGGGAACTTTTAGGATCCATTGTGTAAAAAAATGGAATTTACATTGACCGTGATAGAATAAAAGAAATTTCATAAATTTCTCCACCATATAACAAGAAAAGCATGCAATCATTTTTTGGACAAATCAATTTTGTCAAAAGGGTTGTCTCTGATTTCTCACAAATTATTTTACCGTTACAACAAATGATTAAGAAATACACAATTTTTAAATGGGTCTAGCAGGAAAAGAAAACATTCGATTTAATCAAATAGAAAATTATCAATTCTCCTTCTTTAAATACTCCAAATTTCTTCGATCAATTCTTCTTATATACCTTTGCTTCTTCAATGTCTTATGTCGTTGTTTTGACACAAATTGATAATCAGAAAATTGAAACACCCATCTCTTTTTTTAGTTTAAATTTTTAGTGTGTTGAATCAAATTATTTAGAACTAGAAAAACAAGCATTTTTTGTATATAAATCTGTATAGCATTTTAGACCTTTTCTTTTAATAACACACACAAAAGTAATAGATTCATTCCCATTAGTGAGGCAATTACTAATGCAGAAAAAATTAGGATCAAAGAGAGAAAATTAGGTAATCGCTCTGTAGGAGTACGATATTGAAACTAAACCAGCCAAAATTGTGAGGGGGCAAGGTTTCTGCAAGATGCTTACAGGAGAATCCAACATACTAGCCAAAGGGGACATAGTAACAATGAACACATTTCTAAGGTAAGTGTAATTGATGCTGAGTCCTAATAGGCTGATTTAATTTTTTATTTTAAAAATGGATATGCTTTGCCCAAACTCAATCATAAAAGAAAAAAACTTTACAATTAAAAGCAAGTCATTATGAGATTGTTGATAACGTATTATTTAGGAGAAACTATGATTCCATATTGTTAAGATGCCTTGAAAAGTTTGAAGCACAAACAATTTTGCAGGAACTTTATGATGGATTAGCATGTGGACATTTTAGAGGAGATATCACTGCACAAAAACTCTTACATGCCAGATACTACTTACCCACTCTCTTCAAAGATACCCACGCATACGTAAGGAAATGCAAAACATGCCAAACTGCTTTTGGAAGGCAACAAAAACTAGCTTTTCCTCTGCATCCAGTCAACATCAAACAACCTTTTGAACTATGGGGACTAGATATCATAGGTGAGATCGTTCCTAATTATTCTAAACAACATAAATACATTCTGAATTCTACAGATTACTTCCCTAAGTGGGTGGAAGAAATTATGCTAAAGGTAGTCAATTCTAAATTTGTTATTGAATTTATTGATCAATTTATCATTATAAGATTTGGTTTGCCTTCTACACTTATATTTGATAATGCATCTTATTTTTTGGGTACCAGTATGATTGAATTTGAAATTATGAGAGATTTTAAAGTGAAATATTCTGCTAATTATTGTCCCCACGGAAATGGTTTGACAAAATCCACTAATAAAAATCTCCTTAGAATAATCAAAAGAATTGTTGATCAAAATCAAGGAAACATGCACAAAACTTCAATATTTTCTCTATGGGATGATAGGATAACTCAGAAGGCTTCTATAGGAACTTCTCCATTTAACCTAGTATATGGGAAGGAAGTCATCATTCCATCACATTTAACTCTTTCTTCATTAACCCTAGTTCAATTTATTGAAGAAACACCTTCTTCTTCTTTACAATTAAGGAATTCACAAATCCTAAAACTAGAAGAAGAAAGGGAAAAGGCCAAACTAACACACCAAACATCAACAGATGGTAAAATATTCTTTTGATGCAATTTCGGTGACACAAAGATCCTTCCAAGTTGGAGATCTAGTTCTCAAGTGGGACAAAGCACATGAAGAAAAAGAGAAACATACGAAATTTCATAAATTATGGCTTGGTCCATTTTAGATTGTTGAATAGATAAACCCATCTACATTTATACTTCAAGATTTATCATGAAAGAGAGATTAACTTCTTGTAAATGGGTTCATCTTGAAGAAACTCTTTTCTTAAAAAAAAAAATGTAAAAAATCACTCCCATTGTACCTCCTGCTGCAATCTATTCCATTTTATAGATTTTGTTAGTAAAAATGTTAAATATTACTCTATTGACATTTCAAACATCTCTAAAAGTTATTTTAATTTTTGAATTTGAAGGTAGGCTTTTTTTAAGAAGTGGTTACAAAAATTGAAAATTATAAAAAAAATATAGAACCTTGAAATTCGTTCCCATTAAGTTGTAAAATCTTTAAAAAACCTCAAAAATTATATCCTTTCACTCTAGTTTTAGTTAAAAAAAGGTTATCCTTAAAAAAGTAAAGGCTGACTTGCCACTAAAAAACTTTTAACTCGGATTTGTCATCCAAAACTCTTAAGGATTCAATGATCCTCCCCATCCATTAAAAAATAATTTTTAGAGTGTAATTCTAAAATATAATAAATCTAAAAATATAAGAGGTTTCATCATGAACCTGCTTACCATGATCATAGGGAACTAATTAAATTGACATTACCAATACTGAATACCAAATCAGGGTGATGTCTTATGATTTTTAATTGTAAGACAGTGGGTCTCATCACAAGCCAATTTGCTCAATTTGATTATTATTGGTGAATGGCATTGTCATTACCTGGCCACCAAACCAAGACAATGGCTTTTTAGCGTAAAAAAAGAAAAGAAAAATAAAAATTACCTCTAATTATTGCAATATTAAATGGATGGGATACTGGATTGTTACTGGTTAAAAGGTAACCCTGTCGAGGCTATGAACGCCTACTGGCAACAGTGGCTCTTCTTGTGAAGAATGAGTACACTAGAAACTAAGTCGTAAAAACCCCCCTACTTTAGTTTTGCAACTGATTAATGACTTATACAAGTAAATAGGAGTTTTTCATTCACGAAAGGTTTTTAAAAGAAATCACAATTTAATGAGTTTTATAGTGAGAGTAATTTTATTTATCTAAATATTCTGAAAAGTGATTTCAACTTCTTAAATTACTTTTACTGGATCTTTGGAAAATTTCATTTATTAGAGATAACTGGTTCTTCTAGTGAATCACCAATTGTTGTACTGTTCAATAACATCCATTTTAATATATTATAAATTTCCTATGAAATTTATTATATTAAAATAGAGACCCTTTAGTTTTAAAAAACTTTTGATTTTATTTTCTTTAAAAAACCAAAAAATTAAAAATTAGAAAATCAACATAAAAAACTATTATGAAAATTTTATAATCAAAGTTTAATACTTATGATTATTAATTAAAACCAAGTATTAAACCTTGATTATAAAAAAATAAATTTTAAATAGCTCCTGAGACCCAGATCACACTTAAGCTTTTAAAGCCCTAAGTATTAAAACATGGGTTATTTAAACAAAAAATTAAAATAATTGGTGTTTCATTCTTTATTGCTCCTCGCATCGCAAAGAAAAAATGCACTAAGGAAATACCCCTCCACTAATTCCATTTGCGATTGCAATATGGTATCAGATCCGATGGGATCATAAACCTCACTTCATTAAAATACCACATCTGCACAATCACAAAAACTATTGCCCAAGTCTCGTTATCTATCTCTTGTGCGATTGCGATAAATCGAAACTGACGGAGTCATTGATTCCAGACGTCTGCACAATTCCAAGTTCCATAGACTTGATGCCTATGCCACCAATTGCGATATGCAATATAGCCCAGACTCGAAGGGATTATACATGCCAATCAATAGAATCCCGCATCCGTAGTCTATTGCAAAAATCCAAATGCCAAGCACTCTTCCCTATCCCAATTATGATATGCGATATAGCCGGACCCTCCAGGATTATACCCTACAGGCCATAAATCCACCCACATTTGTGACTATCGAAAAAGTTTCAAAAGCTTAATTCCTACCTCTTGCATATTACGATTGCGATTAGACTGGATTCAAATGGGTTATAACTACATTTCTAAATGACCATGCGTCCATCACAATCACATAATCCACTATCATATAAGTCCATGCCCCATTACCTTCACCGATTTTCGATTATGAATAGACCATTCGAATTGTAATTTGCGGTCAAGCCCAGACTCGACGGGAAAATCAATCGTAGTTCATAGAAATATTGCATCCACGGTTATCACAGTTCTATTAGCCATGACGCCTATTCCAAATATTCTTGCCAAATGCGATCAGACCCTTTCCACTGCCATGTCATCTTTCCACATGGATCTGGCACGTCATAATGACATCACCATCACATCATTCCTTACATCATCTCGCATATCGCAAGTCTTTTGGCCACCTCTTATAGTTTTCCACTCCATAACTTCGATTGTGATATTCTCAAGTATTACGATCTGCGATCAAGCCCCAGAATCGATAGAAATTATATGTCAATTCATAAATTCCCTAGCGTTCGTGGCTATCACAAATAGTAAAGGGTCATATGTCATGTTTCTCCTCTGCACATTCCATTTTGATTGTGACTTAGTCTTAATGGATATGATTAGGATTTTCGTTAGGGATTCTTCCTCCTCGAAATATGACAATAATTCATCCCCTCCCGATCTCCAACCCATTGTGATTATTCTAAGTTTTTCCCCTAGTCTAAAAGCAATTGCAATTTGTGAGAAGACCGTAAAGTCCGACTTGTCTTATCACAGATCTGACTCCACATCCCTCTCCATGATGGTTATGTTTAGGATTTATTACGTTCTACGTTTTTATCCTGATTTCCTGCAAAACATGATTTGTTTCAAATGAAACTCTCTTATCAGTCTCACTTATTTTTATCTTATCGATTCTTGTTTTCGTGTTTAAGTTCATGACAGAAGAGGACAATTGTGCTGATAAGCAATAGTTAAGTTCAAACAGACGGAAAAAAATCTAGATAATCCGATGGAACAAACAAAACATATGAAGACAACAAATCACATTCAAAAATTTCCACCAAAAATTTGTTTTCCTTTAAGCGTTATTGAAGGGATCTGTTTAAATTCCCTCAACGCTCTACACAATAGATTCAATTGTTTTTTTGCTATTTAAGCTTGCTCGTTGTATGAAATAAAGGTCCTGAATTTTATGAAGGCAGGCTTACGAAAGCTCACACTATTGTACTTTCATATTTTTCTCAATAGAATGACTGAAACATTGTTTTAGGATTTTTCATAAAGAATTTTGAGAAGTTGCATTTCTGTACTCGTGAAATCATCTTTGCGAGGACTAAACTACTTTTATTTATTTTATGAGCTAAGAAATGTGCATATGGTATTTCTATCTTTGTGCCTATGTCTTGTTCATAAATAAATAGTGAATTTATCTTTTTAGATTTCTTATTACATGGTATTTAAAGAACAATGTTACATGTATTCATTTCTGATCATGCTCGCATTGATATTTTTTAAATACATGTTAAGATTTTTTTTTTTTATTATTTATTTATTTTTGCGATATTCTAAATGCGATATGAGTTATATAAATTATTTTGATTAACTATTTAATAAAAAATAATAATCTTGAAATATTTTCATTTCCATTGGTGTTTGAGTAATCTATATTTTCATTTACTAGGGAAAATCATTATAGATCGCATCTAGATGAATGTTACACAATCCCGGGTTATATAGAGTAGATTAATGCATATGTTTTCCATTTGATTCATTGTTGAAAATCCATATATTTCACTCCACTATAGGCATTGCACATTCATTCAATCACCTTTCATTCGGAAACTAGTGCCATTATCCCCAGTCAAAGCCACTACCCAAATGGAAAAGGAGTTGTCTTAAGGTCCGGATCAGGTGGTTTTCCCACATGTTGATGTAACAATTTTTGAGGCCTCAACAAGTCGCTAGCACAACACTAAAAATTTTGGTCCATAACCACTAGAAGGCAGGCTTGTGAGAGTGAATTTAGGTTGCTGGTCACTCCCTTGCTCGTAGCATGAGAACGACAATGGCCTAAGAGACCGAAAACAACAGTGGAACCCAGGGACATGTTGTCTGAGTGGTTGAATTGTCTTTTAAGGGTTTTGTTGATGATGTTGGATGTCTATATGGTTTGTTTGCATCATTTCCAATTCCTTAAGGTGACTTAGGAGGACGAATCATATCATAGTGGCCTCTCATCTCATATTTACCCCGACTGACCGATTGCTTGGGTAAATGTGGGAGGAGGGTGTTATAGTCTACATCACATCCATTTTGTCTAGTTGAGATTCTTGTTCCTATCTTTCCAACCCCATCACAACGAACGCTTTCAAGTGTCTTTGTCATCTATTTTGGAGGACATTTCTGAGATGTCCAAGCATACACAGTTGACCGAGTTGGGGCTGAATCAAGATTTAGCCTTCCAATTTTGTCAATCACATCACTCAAAGTGTCATCAATGGCTGGAGATTCATACGGGGGAGAGAGTGCTTCGTAAGAATATTCCACAGATTGATAGAGTATATGGATCCCCCCTTCAAGATGTGGAATCTCATTATCAAACTCTTGAAAATACTTTGCATGTCCGAATCCATCTAAGCAGTCAAGCTGCCACTCAACAACATTATCAAACTTGGAAGATTTAATAAAGATCACATGTCTAGATATTATAAACTTCTTATTCAATTAATCATAGAGATGATATTATTTGGATGTATTTGAGTGCCCCAAGAAGAAACATTTGCGACCCCTTGCACTGAGTTTTTCTCTGTTCTTTAGGTATCACGACATACAAGTGGAACCAAAAACCCTAAGATGCCTCACTGAAGGAATGTGTCCATACCACATTTCACAGGGAGTCTTGTTTTTTACAGCATAAGATGGACACCTATGCTTTATACACAACACATAGAACTGCATCAACCCAAGACATCCATTTAACATTCCTGAAAAACATCATGGAGCATACCATATTTAAGATTGTCTTGTTCATTATTTTAGCTACTTCGTTCTGTTGGGGATTATAAGGCACAATTGTTTGATGTTTTATCCCATGCTTATGAATTTGTTTTGAAATTCATTTGAAGTGTATTATTTTCCATTATCAGTTGGAATGGAGGCAATGTGAGATTGTGTATCGTTTTCAATCCATACATGAAAGTTCTTGAATGTTTCAAAAGCTTCAGATTTGTTGTTCAATAAATAAACCTAAAACATTTTGGTGTAATCATTAATAAATGTCCTCATATATTTATTACTATTTGTAGAAGGAACAAACATTGGGCCACACATCAAAATGAATGAGTTTAAGTTTTTTATGTGCTCTGGAATGAGAATCATGAAAATATTGTTTGCTGTGCTTTCCTAGAATAAAAGCATCACATTGCTTAATTTTCCTAGAGATTGTAGGCAAATCAATAACACCATTTTTGTTTAAAAACAAAGGTTGTCATAGTTCAAGTGTCCAAGTTTACCATGCCATAAAATACTTGATGGAAATGCACCTTCATCATAGTGAGAACTATATGAAAAGTTTTGTGCACGAACAAAGGTTCCTCACAGTTTTAGAAGAAATTCTTCCTCTATCTTAGTCATGGCAAGTGAGTGATCTGATGCTTTTCTAGCCTCGACCTTGCCATCAAATCTGTGAATGGAGTATCCTTGTTGGCAGATGTGGACCAAAGACAACAAGTTTATCCTTAACTCTAGGAAGTATAGAACATCATGTAGAAGAAACTCTGGAAGACCAGGCAGTTTGAACCTTATGGTGCCAATCCTTGATGGATTGAATTTTGATTTGTTCGCAAAGTATATCGCTCCATCAACATTATCAATGAATGCTTCAAAGAAATATCTCCTGAAAGTCACGTGGAAAGTTGATCCTGAATTAAGTAACCAAGCATATTTCGATAAAGCAAGTGAAGCATTAAATATGTCTTCAGTTACTCCAATGTTGTAATGTGCCACAACATAATGAAAGGATTCATGTGCTTTTCCTTTACCTTTGTCGATTGTTTTACCTTTTACTTCATTTATTTCTTGCTTAATGCGGTCCCAAGGAAACTTACAAGTGGAAACATCATGTACATCTCTATTGCATTGTATGCAATGAAGATAAGACCTTTCTCCTTGGAAATGTATGCCCTCCTTTTCTCTAGAATTATTCCTTCCTCTTCCTCTTCGGTTACTTCTTCCTCTAGAATAATGTTGTGCATGTTTCTTCTCCTTCTGTGCAAGGAACACAACTTCTTCAGTAGACTAAGGATACATCTTTTTCCCAAAATCATTCTCTCTCTCAGGAAACTTCTTTTTAAGGGAGCCAAAAATAATCTCCTTAAGCTTTCCACTTGCTTGCAATGAATCAAGATAATGTGAATAGGTGGGATATAGTGCTTTGACGTAAGCTATGAGAGGAGTATCTATTTTAATACCAGTGACTTTTATGTTAGCATAATCGATCTTACTTTTGATGCTAAGGCAAGAGGGTCATCATTTTTCAACTCAAAATTGAACAACTTTATCATCAATTGGACAACTTCAAGTTCAAAGTGTGAGTCATACAATTCCTTAAACTTCTTTAAGGCTTCAAAGGAATTTGAAAATGGAGAAACATGTCGAATCACCTCTTCATTTACTGACGCTGCAATCAAGGCATAGGCTTTGCTGTTCTTTCTTTCTCAGATGACAAACTTCTTATCTGAAGTAGGATTTTCTAGTGCATTGTCTCATTCTCTTTCACAAATTCCTTTTCACAACTCATTGAAAATCAAAATGTGTTTTGTATTCCTAGACCACTCATGGTAGTTTTCTTTGTCAGTAAAAACCACTCCCACTATAAATATGAGTGAATACATTCTAAATAAAACAATCTAATTTCAAAATATCACATCTCTTAATATTTTCTATTTAATTATAAGATTTAAAACACTTTAATATGCCATATATAACATACCACCTTCCTTAATATAATAATTTATTACTCCTAAAAATAATATATTTCCACCCTTAATTTAATATGTGCCATATCTATTCAATTCAACTCACTTCATGTATAATATTATATGCCCATAATATATTATATACAATGGCCTTTTTGAAAATGTACTCAACCTACTTCAGTATTACACCATACATGCCATACCCCTTAACGCCTTCATAAAAACTCAACTCAGAAACAAGTCAACGCACATACCATACGTATTTATCACTTTATGCCATGTTACTTTATATGAGCCAAGCATATGTCATATTTAAAAACTTCAATGCACCAAATGAAAAGCAAACAAACTTATCAAATCTAACGAATTATGGCATACAATTCACTGCAACAAATACCACAGAGCTCCGAGCACAATGACTGTCGGTGGTCGCTGTTAGGATATCGGAGGAACACCATTAGCGTCGGTTGGCCTTATCATCCTTTGTCTCAACAAAATAATTATTCAAGGCTGTTGAAACCGCTGTGTCAAATGCAGTATTGAGGCAATGATGAAACTTGGGCTTGAAACTGGTCACACCTCGTGAAACAATAGCCAGACCATAAGATTCCTTTTGCATGATTTACTCCTTGATTTTGTCCTTCTTTAACTCCGCAACTGACTAGTTATCTCCGAAACTTGTTGTAGGTGTTGAGTCTTCTCATTGATCACCACTATAGTTCATTACCTTGGGATCTTCACCCACTATAGTTCATTACCTTTGGATCTTCACCCAGTAATGCTATATAATGAGCATTGTAACATATTTTCTAATGAATCATTCTTTTCTTCTTTCAATTTTCTTTTAATGTTTTTGCTCTGCAAAGTTGTGTGTTCAACATTTACTAGCTAGATTCATCTGTGCAGGTTTTCTAACACATTTACATGGTATCAGAGCAAACAGGTTGCTAGATAAAGGCGCACCAGTATTTTATTTTGCAGGTATTACAGCTCGGAGATCGAAGATTGACAAAAAAATGGAGTTTCCCAAAGCATCGATCCTAACACCGTACAACTATCACGAATGGAAGGACCAAATGGCTCGATACCTTCGTCAAAAACGGTTGTACAGGATTACCATGGCTACAGAAGTGGAACCCACTTCAGCCATAGAGAAATCCAAGTATCTCAACCGTATGGATGAGGCCCACGGATCCATATGCATGTGCATCTCTCTAGAGTTGCAGTTTAATCTATCTGCTTGCAATACTCCCAATGAGATTTGGAAAAAGGTTGAAGATCTCTA
>APFE030005063.1:83105-97086 GCA_000404065.3 Pinus taeda
AAATATATTAAATTCCCTTATTAATTTATTTAAAAATTAACTATTAACTAATTTTTAATTTAAAAAACAATTTACCATGGCATCTATGAGAGCTTAGTGAGAACGAAATTCTCACTAAAGTCATAACCAAATGCATTTGTAATACAAGGAAGCCATTAGTTGAATCACTAAGTACCTTAACATGCCCTTCATTTGCTGGTCCAAATCCAATGGTCGCCCCTTCTATCACAATGTATACACATGACATGAGCAGGCACACGCTCAGAGTCGGGCATGAGGAAAGGTTTCACTTTTTTTGGTGACGTTTCAGGCTTGAAGCATGAGGTTCAGTTGTTTTGCTTCGGGGCATAATAATAAATGCTATATATTTTGAATTTCCCCTTCTGAGCTGACATAATGACATAGGCTATAGACGGTCAACATCTTGGTAATTATATACATTTTCAGAAAACACAAACCCTAATGCTAAGGTGCATTTTTCATTCTATTACCAGTATGGATTCGGATGCCAATGTTTGGCTTCGGACAAATATGGTCATTAGACAGAAAATGTTCAGAAAACACAAACCCTAATTCATATTTTCCTACAATGTTGGTTTTTTCCCGCAAGCCTCCCATAGATTTTAAATTGGCAATGGAGGGGGTTAGAGATTGGACAAACTCACCATATTTTGTTCGCTAGATGTTCATCTGTTCCATGGGCTAAAATGCAGAACAGCTTTAAAAACTCAGCTTTGGATAAAGTGGAGAGAACGGAAAACCGACAAATGTGGAGAGAAAACAAAAATACCAATTGGCTTACTAAGTACAATTCAGGTTCTCTGCCTGTGGAAACTTGAATGGTTGAAAATGTTTGTTATAAATTTAGGTTATTTTAATTTTTTTAAACGGGTTATATTTTATATGAGTATGAGAATTATAGGTCAATACCATGGCTTTTTATAAATATGGAACTCAAAAACTACAAGTAATTAGACTAGTAAGTTCACTTTATTATTTTAGTTTAAAGTTATTTTTTTTTTAATTTTTTTTTAACTAAGTAAAAATGTTTGAAGTAAAGTTATTTTATATTTGCATAACATAACAGGACAAGTGACACCATTTCTTGAATACTAGGTTGGACGTTGGAAAATGTAATTATTATTATTATTTTTTATTCTTATTTTAATGATGGAGTCAAAATGTTTACAATTAGTAAAGTTTACAATGACTTTTTTAAAACACAATAAAAAAATAATTTATGTTATTTTTTAATTTATTTACTAAAAAAATAATAATTACAAATTTTTCATTTTCTATATTTTGCTCATTGCTCGTGCCAAAAATTCAACCAATATTTTTAAGAATCATAATTTTGATTTCTCATAATAATTTTTTATTTTATTTATGTACACAACCTTTTACCATGTGAACATTGTTATTAGGATTCATTTAACAATATATATATTCGTTAGCAAGTTTGAATTCATTCTTTAGTTTTTCCATGTTTAATGTTTCTATGCCATTATATGCAATGTTTAATGTTGGGAGGCAAATGGATCAGGGCGGGGTTAATTGTAACCCAACTCTCTCAAAATTTCTAGACGAGCATGAATGCCTGTCACATGGAGCTATCACCACCGATGGATGGGAAACTGATCAACGCTGGATGCAGTTCTTGGGATTTGTATGCAATCAATGATGCAATAGATTTGGTGGTGCATCAATGGCTGAGAGAGATTATCAGTGTGTAGAGGGTAACTACCTTCATCTCTCGTGCCACTCGGAAGTTCATTCGACGCTTTCGCTGAGAGCTCGGCCTCCTGCAACACAATTAGGGTCTCAAGCTTTCTCCCTTCTTTTCAGGGTACTGATGACCCTTCTTCGCCTTGGGGATTTGCCAGCTATCGAGTTACCCACAGGGGTCCGTTACTTCATGTTGCTCGCTATTTTAAGTTGGGAGTTGTAAGGGGTGCTAGTAGTTCTAAGTTTTCTGGTTGTTTTAATCTTTGCTTAGATTGATAGAATATTGCTCTACATTGGTTGTGCACGAGATTTTCCCTCCTCCCAGCGCGAAAGAAGTATGCGGCAGAGCTTATTCGAACGCTTGGCACTCCCTACAGGTAATTGATGATTTGATTAGGACTCTTATGCATATCTAAACTCACCCTCTTGTCTTCGGGGTTTCAGGATGTTGGAAGTGGATCTCCTTGTTCATGCCTTAGAACTTCAGGTGTGGTGTTAGGTTTTAACCCTATAAATTCACTGTGAACTTGGCTCAATCATTGTGCAAATTGATTTCCAGTGTAATTACCCATCAGCCGCTCACGGGTTCCATTAAAAGTCTTGCTGAAACAATCTTTAAATCCTGTAGATGTCGTGGCTCATATTTTTCTATTTTTGTTTAAGAATGTAAAACACTAGGTTTCAGAGTTGAAGTTGTTGATTTTGAACTGTACTTCGGGACTCTGTTATTCTCGAAGTAGTTATATTTGTACTTCGACTGCATTTAGGTTTTAAGTGGGTTTCTGTTTCTCAGCATTTCAATTACTTCTTGATCTTAAGAACTGTATGTGTTTTCAATATATTTATATACCTTTTTCTTTTTTTTTGTAAGCTGAGGAGTTACCGTTTTCTATTAACAAAATTGAAGCCACTACAATCTTAAGGTGGTCTCAACGTGCCCAGAGGGGAAACTCGGTTTCTTGACCACCTGTAGTTTTTGACAGATAACCAAAAATAGAAAGTTTTCAGTCTATCTTTCCAGGCTTCGTATACATCAGCCTTATATCTGTTACTATTGTCATATGACTACAAATAAAAATTAACAGACATCCTACATATAGCTAATGAAAACTAAGAACTACACTTTTAAAAACTTCAAAAAACATGTCTTTTCTTCATTGGTACCCTGCATCTTCTTGCTGCTCCTTCTCCTTCTTGATTACCAAGCCACTTGCCTCTAGCTGTTGCTGAATGTCTTCGAGGCTATTATCCTACATGAGTAGGGTGACTAGAATGTTCAGCTCCTTTTTCAGATTTGGGATCCCCTGTAATAATTCTGCCATTTCCAAGGCTATCTGCTCCATAGCCTTGGCCATAATCCTCTTCATTACCCAATATAAGTGCAAAGATTGCTTATATAATGTCATTCGACCACGGGTATGTCCTCGATCTGGCAAAAGATACACCCAATCCTCCATTTCCTCCTCAGACTCGGCCTGTATTGCCTCTTCCTCCCAATGCTGAATTATCCTTCTGATTTTCGGGTTTGTCTTCTCATAGTAGGCTCTCTCAGCTCCCTGAAAATTTTTCCCAATAGTTTTCCTTCCCTTCCTACTTTCCCCTTCAACGCTGGTCTCCCCGTCTTCCTCCGTGCCTTCTCGGCAACATTGTCCTCGTCTTTTTCTTCCCTCTACTACTCCCAGTCTCCTCTGGCCTCCCCTGCCTCGTCGACCTTGCCCTCTAATCTGTCTTCCGCTCTCTTCCTCAGCTTCCCGTTCCTGACTTCCTCCGGATTCCTCTCTTCCTCTTTTCATGGGCCTACTCCCTGCGTTTCTCCCATTCCATCCGCGTTTTCGAGTCCTCTGTTCGTCCTTCTCCTTTTCCGCTTTGACATCTTCGCTCCCGCTCTCTAAATCATCATACACTCGTATGTAAAACTACTCTGTATCCCCCTCTATTATTCGTTTACCCTTCACATCTTGGTTCCCTCGTCCTTGGTTCCCTTCTCTTGCACTGCTCCTCATCCATCTGCCTGCCGTCATACTGCCTTCTGCTGCCATTCTTTCCTTGTGTCTTTGTTTCCTTCTCTGCGTCCCTACTTTTTTGGTTCAGCTCCTGAATTCTCCCTCTCTCCCGACTGTATACAATAGATTGTCGCCACCCTCTCCCATTTCTCTGCATGCAATTTTCTTCGTTCCTATTCACCAACCTTTCTCCCTTATGCCTCGCCTCCTTCTTCGCTTATAGCTTACCTCCCTTACCGCTCTACTGTCCCATTCTCCCATGCTATCATTCCCCTCTCTCGTCTCTGACATACTGACGGATCTACCGACCTCCGTCTGTACCCTGCCGTCCCTTCGCCTTGAGAGGAGATCCTTCTCACCGATCCATTTGCCCGTGGTAATCATTCCCTGAACCCCGTCTGTTCTTACCTGCATGCCGCACCGTCGAACATTGATTGCCCAGATTGCCACCTTGCTCATCCCGATCGGGTGTCTTGTCCTCGCTCCTTCAAACTATGACTGATTCATTATGATCCTGGGTAATTATGTTTTTAAGTTCTCCCCAGCTTTGATCCGCTTCCAATGAGGGCCAGTTCCTGTCCAAACTTTTGGTCGACTCTTTACTCCCCCAATTGGCCAAAAGGTCTGTTGCCCTGTTCCCGTTGCGTCTCACATGATTTATTATTTTGTATTCGATTATGTTTAGCAGATCTGCTATATCTTGGATAATGCCCGCTGTCCTCCAACTTTTTGCAACTTGCTCCCAGCTCTTTCCATCCTTTAGTTTGCGCAACATCCCTATTGTTATCTGCAAATCTCCTTCTATCTCCAAATTCATGTATCTGTTTCTCATTGCTATTCTCAATCCTTGGTGTACCGCCGAGAGCTCCGCTTCGTTGTTCGTCATTTCGCCTCCCCATTCCGCGAAAACCCACCTTGTTTTTTTCTGTGCTATCTCTAAAGATAACTCCTAGGCCTGCTGGTCCAGGGTTACCTTTAGACGCCCCATCAAAGTTCAGTTTTATGAAATGCTCTCCTGGATATCTGAATTTGTTGGGACTTTGTATTTGAGGGCCGCTCCTATTCTCTTTTCTGGGATAAATCATACTAAATTCCATATTTAAGTTGGAAACTATTCCTCCTTCCTCTTGGTTCATTCTCCAGTCCTCCTCTTCCCATGTCTAAGATAAAACTGTTTCTTTGATCGATTTGCACACCTCCTCCCAAATTCTTTCAGGTTGATAGCTTTGTCCCCTGAAGATCCTCCTATTACGTTCTTTCCAAAGGAACCATATTATGAAACCTACCGATAAGTTCCATATTCTTCTTATTACTCTGCTGTGAAATTTTCCTTTACCCCATTGCATTATGGTATTTTGAATGCTACTTGGATCTCTCATTGTTTTCCCGAAAAGCGATCTGATCCTCTCCCATAAGTTTCTTGCATAAAGGCATTTGTTTAATATATGCTCTTGGTTTTCCTCTTCTTTGTTGCATAGGCTACATCTCGAGGGCCCATAATAGCCTCTCTTCTGGATTTTATCCCAGGTTAGAATCTGACCCTTACTAACTAGCCATGCGAATATTGTGATTTTTGCCACCACTTTCCTTCCCATAATATTCTCCAATCCATTACTCCATCCTCCCTTTCTTGTTTTGTTGTTAAGTAATAGGCTTCTTTAACTGTAAAAGTTCCTTTCATTGATCTTCCCCATCTGAGAATGTCCACTTCTGGTCGAGTTTTAATTTTTCTCAATTCTACTTATTTAGTGTAAATTTTCTCCAATTCTTGGTTTATATTTTCAAACCATTCCTCTGGTTTCCTCCAAGTCCTCCATATTCCACTGTTCTATTCATTTTTCCAATAATCCCTAACATACTCCATACCTGCCCTCTTCGCTTTCTGTTGAATTTCTTGTAAGGTTTGTATCTCTGACAATTTATCTCTCTGCTGCCATCCATCCTCCCAAAATTTGGCTCAGCTTCCTTCACGGATTTCCCAAAAAGCATGTTTGTTGACCACGTCTCTGTTCTAACTTGCCAATTCCCACATAGACGATCCTTTTGGGACTTCTTCAATTCTCAGTCTGCCTTCTATTGAGTCCGGCATGTTATATTTTTTTGCCCAAATTTTTTTCCACACATCATTTTCTCCTTGTACCCATCTCCACCATAATTTGGCTCCTAAAATCTTATTCAGCATTTTTGGATCCCTTATACCTAATCCTCCTTTTTTCTTTTCACCAGGTTTTTCCATGAGACTAAAGCCCATTTCCTCTGTTGTTTAGGTCCTCCCCATACAAACTTCCCAAATATTTCTTTCAATTTTGTGCACACTCCTTTGGACGCTGCTCTGATGGACAGAGGGTAGATAGGGATCGATTGCAGGACCGATTTTAACAGGACTATTCTACTGGCTATGTTCAAAGATCTAAATGACCAGCTTGCCAGTCGATTCTTTATTTTATCTATTACACCCTGCCAATTTTTCATCCGGGTAGGGTTTATATCCAACTGGTTCCCCAGATACTTGGTAGGTAGATCCTCCTGTCTGAAGCCTAAAGTTCTGGTTAGATGAGCCTTGATAGAATCAGGGTTGTTAAATATAAATGTACATGATTTTTCTTTATTTATCTCCATTCCTCAAGCCTCCATGAAAATTTCAAGTATTCTTTTGATATTCCTTACCTCTTTTATAGAGACCTCTCCAAATAGCATTATGTCGTCTACAAATTGTTGATGCGTTATTGCCAAATTGTTTCCCCATGGTTCTAAGCCTTTAATTCTCTTTTCCCTTAGCTCTCTTTTGATAATTCTCCCTAGCCCTTTAGCTGGCATTATGAATAGAAACAGAGAGATTGGGTCTCCTTGTCTTATTCCCCTTGTTGCATTAAAGGTATGCGATGGGATACCATTTACCAATATTGAGAAGATAGACGTTGAGATCATGCTGTAGACCCATTCAATCCATCTCTTTTCGAAACCAAATGCTTCAAGCACCATTCTAAGGTATCTCTAGCTCAAGCGGTCATAGGCCTTTGATAGATCTAGTTTTATCATCATTCCTCGCTGCTTCTTCTGATTTAGGGAGTGAATCATCTCCTGTGTAACTACTAGTCCATCAAGTATTTGTCGTCACTCGACAAAGCTAGTTTGTTCGGGTGAGATGATATTCGAGAGTAAAGGCTTTAATATTTTCGCTATCAGGGTAGCTATAATCTTATAAATAACATTGCATAGTGCGATTGGGCGAAATCCTTGTGCATCTTCCGAATTATTACTTTTAGGGATCAGGGTTAGAAAGGTCGAGTTAATACCTGGCCAGATATTTTGCTTCATTCTTGATTCCTCGACAGCTTCTAAGATTTCCTGTCCTAAGAAGTGCCAGCCTACCTAGTAGAATTCTACTGTATACCCATCGGGCCCTGGAGCCGTGCCTTTTTTCATATTCATAACAACTTCCTCAACCTCTTCCATAGTAGCTGCCCTCATCAACGCCTTGTTCTGTTCATTTGTTATGATTCTTGGTATTTCCTTGCAAATATATTCTATTGCTTCTCCTCGTGCCTCCTATGGTTCAGTGGCAATTTCTTTATGGTACTCCACTAGGACTTTTTCAATTCCTCCATGTTCTATTACCTGTTCCCCCTCCGCATTTTTAATTGAGAAGATCTGATTCCTTTGTCTATTTTGTATCATTGCTTGATGAAAATTTTTTGTATTTCTTTCACCCTCGCGCAACCATTTAATCCTTGACTTTTGCTTCCACAAAATCTCCTCCTGTTTTCTCCTCTCTTCCAATTGGCTGATTATTCTCCCTCCTCCTTACTCCTCTCTTCATCCCTTCCTTCCAAAATTATTCTCTGTTGAATGTCCTCCATTTCTTTCTCTAATTTCTGTTTTTCCTCCATGATGTTCCCAAACTCCTCTTTGTTCCATTTTTTAATTTTACCTTTAATTTCCTTGAGCTTCAATTGAATGGTATGCATTTTCCCCTTCCCTTTAACTCTGCTATGAGTCCACCATTCTTCCATTTTGCGTAAGAAAACAGGATTTCTAAGCCAAAAGGCCTCAAATCTAAATGGTTTCTTACCATTGTTTTTCTTGATATCAATTTCTAGTCGGATCGGCCAATGGTCTGACCCTAGTCCTGGAAGGATTTTTGTTTCTATGAATACATCTCGGTTCAATATTTGTTCAGATAATAGGAACCTATCTAATCTTGAGGCTATCTGACTTTTTCCTCCCCACCTATTATTCTATGTAAAGACTCTGTTAGTTGTAGGAATATCAACTAGTCTTTGTTCTGTTATTATCTCATTAAACTCCTCCATGCTCTGATCTGGTCTCCTTATACCTCCTTTCTTTTCTCCTGGATCGCGAATCAAGTTAAAATCTCTTCCTATTATCCATAAGTTACCAGGGATGATTCGTCTTATTACCTGCATGTTCTTTAGGAAATCCTTCCGGTGCCTGGGTAAGTGGGGACCGTAAACCCCTGAAATAAGAATTCTTTCCTCCATTCCTGTCAACCTAAACAAGCGTGTTAATATTCTAGCGAGGCTAATCCAGTTTTCAAAAATTACCTCCTCAGGATTTCATATAATTGCTAGACCCCCAGCTAAACCGACCACATCTTGAGCCATTACCTCATATTCAGGTCTCATCCTTTTCATTATTTCTTGCAGCTGTTGCTGGTCCATTTTTGTTTCCTGAATTAAAATTATGTTGGGTTTGTCCTTCTTCAATCTCTCCTTTAAATATATCTGCTTGCCCTTACTGTTGAGCCCCTTGATATTCCAACTTCTAATTATCATTTGTAACTTTTTGATGGATGTTGAAATACCTCTGATAGAGGTATCACTCTACCTGAATTGACTAGTGTTTCTCCCACTGCTTGAATCGTTTCATTTATTTTTTGTCTGCCTCTCTTTCTGCCCCTTTTGCCACTACCGTCCATTCCCACGTTTTGATTTCCCTGTGATCCTGTTTGATCTGTTCTGATCTCTGGAATACAACCTTTCTTTTCTTTGTATTTATGGAACGCTTCCTTATATTGTTGTTTCTGTGATTCCGTTATAAATCTTTCATCTAGGTTCTTCCATTCTTGAAGCAGTTTCTTCATTGTTCTTTCCTCTTTGGTCCCATTATCTTTTCGTTTGTCTGATTCCCTCGACATTTGTTCCACTACGTTCTCCTGGCTTTCTCCCATTTCTACTTCTGCTTCTCTGTTCTGGCTTATACTTTTTCCTGCTATCTCGATTATGATCTCCATTGGTGCATTTTCATCATCCTCTTCTGCCTTCTTTCCACCTTCAATTTCTTCTTCCTCATCCTGAAGGACCTGAAACTTGTTCTGGTTTTCAACTGGTATATTCTTTTCCTTTGGTTGTCCACTCGTTCCCTCTGATCTTGGTTTTTTCCTTCTCTAAAATTCCTTGAAACCCTTTTCGCCTATATCCGATCCTTCTGCTTTCCTTTTTTCTTCCTCCATAATTCTTGTTGCTTCCCCCTCTCTATTCTGTGGGCACTGTCTGTATAGATGTCCGTACTCGTGGCACCTTCTGCACCTGAAGGGAATATGCTCATAATCTATTGGTTGTTGCCATATTTCATCATGGTATTCCACTTCTCTATATTCCGGCAAGGGTTCTGCTATGTTCATGTACACACATATCCTAGCGTAAGATGTGTACTTCCCTCTTTTGGTCGACTCTGTCACTTTGACGAAAGCTCTGATGGAGTTTCCAATCCCTTCCAATATATCAGGGTCCCAAAATTACATTGGTAACCCAAGCAATCTGACCCATATGGGTGCTGCCTATAGTTTCTCAACATCTGGGTTGTATCTTTCCTCCCAATGTCTCATAAATAGTCCAGCATTGTTCATAAAATATGGCCCCTCCTAAAAAATTCTCTCCTTGTCTTCTAGGTTTGCAAAAATGACTGTAAAAAAGCCCTTTGCTCCTAGTTTTAGGTCTATATGCCCTTTTGGCTTCCACCTTAGTTGAATCCATTTTTTTAGATCCTTTTCAGATGGCCAAAACCCTATAAACTTACAGATCAATGCATGATCTTTCATATAGCAGCGGTAATCTTCCAGTTTATTGTTAGGGATTACGTACCTTGGTTTTTTCTGTGCCCTAGGTAAGCATTTGTTTCCCATTCTTGCTTTCCATCGGTTTCCCATCACTCGTACGTCTCTTCCATTCTCTTTCTGCATTCCTTGCTTCCCTCCTCCACTGGTTTCTCCTGCTACCACGTTTCTGAAGGAGGGGATCTCTCCCCTCCCCTGATTTCCGTCCATTGATCCCTTCAGCCCCACCCGATTTCTTTCTCCCTCCCACCTTTCTGTTTACCTTTACAAATCTTCGCCTGCGTTTGATTAAATATTCCTCTCTCCTCCTAAGCCTCCTTACCCCGCCTCCGTGACTTTGCTATCCCATTCGCAGAAACCCTAGCTGCGCCGTCATCTCAGGTCCGCCATCACTCCGACCTATCCATCTTATCATGTACGATGACTCTTTCATTTTGCTTGCGCACGATGGTTTCTTTAATTGCTTTAGCTTTGCAAAGCTAAAAATAAGTAACAGCCATTGTTAGCTTTCATGGGATGTATTATAAATTTTAGTCTATCAGATTAATTCATATTGCATGATTGTTTTTACAGCAGAGCTCTATTATTATGCGCCAGGGCTTTATTTTAATTAACTGCAAAATTTTCCTAAGTTTTGAAATGATAGATAGTACATAGCTCTACTTGGTCTTCGACTTATTCTAATTACCCAAGACTTTCAGGACTGTTTCTCTGTAGGGTTCCTTCCCTAACACAGAAAGACCAACCGTAACTTAACCATTTTTCTAATTATTGTTTTACCTACTGCTAGACTTTCAGTTTTCCTCAAATAAAATCCAAACTGTAACGCCCTTATCTTCCCTTATTCCTCGTACTATACTGCGAGTTACTTATATGAGTTTGAGTTCCCAATTGAAGATATTTCCTTAGAAACGATATTTCCTCATGAACCCCTCGGATTCATGCAGAGTTTTGGGACTGAAATTTCCTTTAGTGAATCTCGGAGTCCTAGCATTCTCAACTCCTTGGTTAATTTCATGCTTAAGTTAGGTGTTGTTACAAACAATTTAATTCACAAATAAAAAATATAATTCCAACAGTAATTTCTGTCAATTTCTGTTAACAAACACGAGTACCAGATATCTTATTCCATAAATGCAGATATAATTCCAGCAACACTTTATATCAGTGTCTTTTAATAAACACAAGTAACACATTAACAACATTATTCTTTTCTTTCTTTCACAATCAATGTGAGTACTTAAGAATAAATGAAATAATGTAAAGGAATTTTTTTTTCCTCTTAATTCTACCAACACAGAATTGGTTTCAAACTAGACTCTACTTACTACAACATTGATAATATTATACAATTGTTCATGATTCAGTTTTTCTATAATGCCCTGCTATAAATGTAAATATTTAACTTTACTATGGTAAATGACAAACTAAATTGATATTATTATTGGTTTGAATTTAATAATATTTTTTTCAAATAATGTTTCTTTAAGAGCTTGCAACTTCTCAAGGAGGAAGTGGGAGGGCAGACAGTTGCTGTGATTCCAACCCTAACTTTTTTTCTTTAACTCAAAGGGCTTCCAGTGGAAAAAGGGGAAAGCGAGGGAAACGTTTGTGTTGCTGGGGACATGCAGAAAGAGAAAAGAAAAAGAAGAACATGGCTAAGTTTGGTGATGACCAAATAGCCAAGCACTAAGTGCGAGCATCTTTTTGTGGACAGTGGTCCTGTAAGAGAGCAAGGGGGGAGATTCTAGTCCCAAAAGACAAATCTCATGGACAGGTGGCAGATTGGAAGTAGATGAACATAGGTAATCTCGGCTTCTCAAGTGTTGCGAGTTACAATAGCACAGGTAAGTGGACTGAACCGCCAAAAAAGCATTTAAATGTTAGTGAAGTAAGCCATACTAAATGTTTGGATAGTCTTTATGTATTATAAAAAAAAACATTAGTCAACTATGAAAGAGACTCTTGCTGAGGGCCCATGTTATTATCTAAGGAACAAAAGAAAAGAACCATACTATAGGGGTTAACGTAACATAAATTTGTACAGATAATGGAAACAAAATTTGTACGATAATGGAAACAAAATTTGTACATGCAAAACCCCCTCTTTATTCTAATTTGAGAGGAACAGGATATTGTAGAGGGGGTGTGGAATAGGACAAATGGGGAAAGGAAAGAACAATCAAAGAAAGACGAACCTTTTTCCTAGGGAAAAACAAGGGTCTCGCTAGGGTAGTAATGTAGGACAAGTTTGTGAGAAGCAAAAGACTTAATTAAAGAGACTCTATAAGTGTAGCACACCTAACATTTTGGCTTATGATAAAGTTTCATCGACTTGGCAACAAAAACGGACTCTCTCGAGAATGAGGTCCGGTTGGACAAAAACAGAGGTAGTGAATGGGGATAAACTAAAATAAAGAACAACACTGTCAACTCTACAGTTGCTTGTTAAAATTGCTTGTTGTGAGGGAGGAATTTAGAAATTCATATGCCGAGGATCCTCGATGTAGGGTTTCGGTTTGGAGTTAAAAACTTGCTCAACAAAAAAATTGATTTATATTAAATGATAGATGGACGACCTATGTTGAAGGTCGACCCAACCCTTCGAGTGAACGTCTTTCAAATTCCTAACTGGTGGATCAAAAAAAATCAAAGTTAACATGAAGGTATTCTGAACCCTCATCTGAGGTAAATTGGTTAACGCTGGATGAGTAAACGATGAGAGGCGACACTGTATAGTCGCATTACAAATAAGAATTTAACAATGGATTTACTACCAAATCCATTGACCGAATTAAACGACAAAATATAAATAACCACCACTAGAATGCATATCCAAAGGTTGTAACAAATAAGCGAGTCTAAAGACAATGTTAATTGGAAACAGTACATTAATGTTGTGCAATAATAAACTGAGGAAACCAGGAGAACAATAAAACATAGAACATACATTTATTCATATTCTGGCACCGCGCATGGAACTCTGTGGTTCAACAAACTAAAGAGTTGTAACAGGAAGACGAAATACATGACAATTTCATAGAGAAAACAACATAACCTTAAAGATATATTAACCCACGAAAGAGACATTCCAAATGTTCAATATATATATATATATAAATTATCCAATTAACTTGAGCTCATTATCATTCAACATTCATCACTAATAGTGAAATATAAACTCAAGGAAGTGGTCATGCTATATGATAGCTTAAGACATTTACAAATAGGCCTGTGCAACTTAAAGGGCATCTGAGGTAGAAAACCCTCGAAGCCAAATTACTTTACAAAATTATATATATAAATCATGAGTAACAGAGTCTCGACAGGTGAGCTAAAACCCGAGAAACACATTACATAAACAGTAGCAAATTCAGGGGTAAGGTCCCTCTCACTATAGTATTCCTCGAGAAAAAATTTAAAGACCATAGCGAGGGTGGAAAAACCCTCATACCTAGTGGATTTGAGAATTAAATCCATTTCTCGAGAATCGTGTTCCCATTCGAAGCCAAGCTCGAAGGAAAAGATGAGAGGTTCCTGCAAAAGACCACAAAATTAGGATAGATATACATAGTAACCTAAGGACAAACAAAACAAAAAATTCCGAATGCATGTGGCAAGTTCAGCCATTGCTGCATAAGGAAAAGTGATGTACACAATCCAAACAATTAAAAGACTTACCAATAACTAGATTTGGGAGCAAAGACCAAGCTTTAGCATTCTGAGCACCTTCCAGTATCTCACAGAAGCCTGGTTTGAAGAGCGAACGGGTCCATGAACGAGAGCAACAACCAAATGGTGGAGCAAACAAATGGCAGAAAAATGAATTTCCAAAAGGAGATCAAGTGATGTGAATAGGCTCGAGCGATCCACAAACATTGGATCTCCAAGCTAGCTCCAATACTGTTGATCCAAAAGGGATCCCGAGGCAGTAGCAGTGTCGATCAGAGATACACATGCCACGTACAGTGGTAGTGCAGATATTAATGTAATATTCCAAACTTAACAACAACAAGGTGGCTATGTCGACGGTCATAGATCCATGACCCATCTTCCCATACCCAAACGACGGTGTAGATTGAACTTGCACTGTGGGCTTGATTAAATTCCGAGTTTGCCACCTTCATAGGTAAATGGGTTTATGCGTACGTAGATGGATACAGATTAATTCGCATTG
>APFE030005063.1:99029-143598 GCA_000404065.3 Pinus taeda
ATACAAATGATGCGATTTAAATAGCATTGGAATATGTATATGCTCATATTTACAATAAAAAGGAAAAAAAAATGTTCTGGGTTTATGACAAGTGGTATCAGAGCCACGTTTTCAAAACTGTGGCCTCTCAGAAATAACTAGCTGAAGAGAGTTCATCACATATTTTCATTTTGAAATTCTATTTATACTCACAAAATATAAACAATAAAAAAAAAAAATTGTTAATGTGTTAACCTTTCTTCTGTTTCTATTCCTAGGCTAGACCAAGAAAAACAGAAGGCAACCAACATGAGAAGGGTAGGCGGCAGATAACATAGGTTTGTAGCGGGCCAGGGACTTGCAACAAGTCCTGGAAAGAATCTAGTGTTATGGGTACATCTTGGAGAGGAGACTCGCAATACGAACCTTGCAATACTAGAGATAGTACAAGAGCTGAAAAATGAAATGGCCCGATCACGGGAGGATAACGCGAGGTTAACCATGGAGCAGGAAATGATATTAAAGAGCCTATTAGACAAGAAGAATCGACAACCACCAAATCCCAGTGCTGAGCCGCTAAGGGTGTCGGAAGAACAGAATCATCACACAAAACCAAAAGAGTCAGAAGAAAGGGATGAAGAACAGGAAGAACGATTTGATAATGATTCCGAGCAACAGACATCAAAAAGGCAACGAGTAGAGCTACAAGGGGAATTTTGTAAGATAAAGCCACAAAAATTTGATGGGGAACTGGAGGAGGTAGTGAGGCTTGGTTGATTAATATGAAAAATTATTTCCAGCTATATGAATATGATCCCAACTTCAAGGCACGGTTAGCCATTTTCCAATTACAAGGGAAAGCCACCCTGTGGTGGGAGGAAGTTAAGATTTTTAAAGGAGTAAGTGAGCAGAACATTACTTGGGAAAAATTTCAAAAATATTTTAAGGAAAGGTACCTAACAGAATGCTTCTATGACAAAAAAGCGAGAGAATTCCATGACTTGCGACTGGGACAACAAACCATGGATGAATTTATCACTCGTTTTACATCATTGCTCTATTATGTGCCTTATATTAGAGAGGAAAAGGCTAAAGTACAGAGGTTTGTCGGTAGTTTACCCTTGAATATGAGGGAAAGGATTGAGTTTGACAATCCAAAGATAATGGACAAAGTAATACGTAAAGTCAGGATTTGTTACCAGTAAAGTAAACAGAAGGGAGATGTTCCAGGTAAAAGATGGATTGATAAGAGAAACAACAAATTGGATGGAAATAATAAAGGGAATCGAAGTGGAGGTAACAAGGGTTTTGCGAAAGGTTCAAACAGTAGAAATTTATAGAAAAATTCACTCAGGTCAAAGCCAACCAATGAGTCTAGGATCAGTGAACCACTTGGAAAATTAGATAGTGAAGGAAAAGCAAGGCCTCCAGTGCAGTGTTGGGGCTACAGTGGACCTCATTACTTTAAAAACTGTCCTCAATGGAAGGGAACTGAGCAGGTATCCCAGATCCATGAAGCATCGATAGTCGGTGATGTAGGATGTAGTCTACCAAGAATTAATGCGGCCCTGGAAGATCGTCAGGCGGAGTACTAGCCGATCATGGTGGAATCTTCAAAGGTAAAATTTCAGACCTTACTGTCACTGTTTTAATTGATCCTGGAGCCACATTATGTTATATTAGTCCTAAGATCATGGAGCATTGTAAATTGAAACCTATTAAATTTAACAACCCATGGTTAGTACATTTAGCTACAAGGGAAAGGAGAAGAGTACTTGCTAAGATCAATAATTGCCCCTTAAAGATAGTAGGACAACCAGTGAAGGAAGATTTAAATGTGCTTCCCCTTGGTTCATATGATGTCCTAATTGGTATGGACTGGTTAGAAAAACATTGTTCCATAGTCAATTGTAAGACAAAGACTATTTATTACAAGGATGAGCTTGGAGCAAAGCAAGAGATGCAAGGGATTAAGAGACCAGTGTCGATTCCTCCAATAACTACCTCTCAGTTAGCGAAATGTATTAGGAAGGGATGTCAGATTTATGCCATTCAAGTGGGCTACGCTAACTCGAAAGATAAAACAATCACATTGGACAACATCCCTGTGATACAGGAATTTTTTGATGTGTTTCCGGAGGAGATTCCTGGACTGCCACCTAAGAGAGATATAGACTTTACTATCAAATTGATGTCGGGGGCGGCCCTGGTATCCCGAGAACCTTACAGAATGAGCACACCCAAATTAACAGAGTTAAAAATGCAGTTACACGAACTGTTAGACAAAAACTACATTTTCCCGAGTGTGTCTCCCTCATGAGCTCCGGTATTGTTTGTTAAGAAAAAGGATGGGACCCTTCACATGTGTATAGATTATTGTGAGTTGAATAAATTAACAATAAAAAATAAGTATCCTCTACCCTGGATTGATGAACTTTTTGATCAATTGAAGGGAGCAATAGTATTTTCCAAGATCAATTTTCAATTAGGTTATCACCAAATTAGGATTAAGGAAGAAGACATAGCTAAAACTTCTTTTAGAACAAGGTATGGACATTACGAGTTTGTGGTGCTACCCTTTGGGTTAACTAACACCCTTGCAAATTTTATGTGTTTAATGAACAACATATTTCATCGATATTTGGATCAATTTGTACTGATTCTTATTGATGATATACTGATATATTCCAAAACTATGGAAGAGCACAAGGAGCACCTCATATTGGTGCTGCAACCCCTCATAGAACACCAGTCATATGCCAAGTTTAGCAAGTGTAACTTCTTTAAGGAACAAATACAATATTTGGGTCATATAATCACAAAAGAAGGGATCGCGGTGGACCTTGAAAAGATAAAGACCATAATGGAATGCCCTATACCAAAGGATGTGGCAAACATCAGATCCTTTATGGGGTTAGTTGGTTATTACACACGATTGGTAGAAGGATTCTCAAGAGTAGTGTACCCTATCACTTCCTTACAGAAAAAAGGAAAAGCTTTTAAATAAACTGCAGAGTGCCAAAAAAGTTTTGAGTAGCTTAAGCATCTGCTCACCACCGCACCCATTCTAAGCATAGCAGACCCCAACAAATATTATGTGGTGTGCACTGACGCAAGCAAAAAAGGTGTAGGAGGTGTGTTGATGCATGAAGGGAAGGTGATTGCTTACGAGTCCAAGAAACTGAAAGAATTTGATCAGAAATATTGTGCTTATGATCTAGAATCAGCAGCCGTCATTCACACCTTAAAAATGTGGTGACATTACCTTATGGGAAGGAAATTTTTACTGTTGACAGACCACCACAGTCTAACCAATTATTTCATCCAACCCACTTTAAATGCTAGGCAAGCACGGTGGGTGGATTTTCTAGGTGGTTTTGATTTCGAGATCAAGAATTTGAAAGGGAAAGAGAACCGGGTGGCACACGCTTTAAGTCGGAAATTACAATGTTTGTATGAGATTGCTTCCAGCAAATGGAAAAGCCCCTTTGCAAAAATGATTAAATGGGAAGTAGAGAAAGATATGGTGTATCAGCAAATAAAACAGCAAGCACAACACCCCACCAGCAAGGAAAAACAACACGGTTATGCTTTAGATACTGCTGGAATGTTGTATTATCAGGGGAGGCTGTATGTGCCCTATCAAAACAACATTAAAAACTTGATTTTGGAAGAATTTCATAAAATTCACTATGCTGGACACCCAGGATATTAAAAAATGAGAACAGCACTCCAGAAGGAGTATTATTGGCCAGGTATGAAAAAGGATGTGGTGGGGTATCTGGGACGTTGTCTAGAGTGCCAACAAATTAAGGCGGAGCATCAACATCCTGTGAGGTTGTTACAACCATTACCTATTCCAGAATGGAAGTGGGAAATCATTTTCATGGACTTCATAATGGGTTTGCCCAAGACAAAGAAAAATAACGATTTCATCATGGTGGGCAAATTAAGTAAATCGACACATTTTATACCTGTGCAATCAACTTATAGAGATGTACATATTGCTCACATCTTCATGCAGAGCATATTTAGACTGCATGGGTTACCTAAAAAAATAATTTCAGACCGTGATGTAAAATTTACCTTGGCTTTTTGGAAAACATTGTTTAGAGAGCTAGGAACTCAATTTAATTTCAATACAACATTTCACCCTCAAACTAATGGACAAACAAAATGGGTGAACCAAGAGGTGGAAGACATGCTAAGGTCATATGTAATGCAGCAACCAAGTAAGTGGGAAGATTATGTGCACTTGGTCGAGTTCGCATATAATAATGGCTATCATACCTCATTACAAGTGACCCCATTTGAGGTGTTGTATGGGAAAAAGTGTCGCATGCCCTCAAGTTGGGTGGGCCGGAAGATAGATTAATGTTGGGACCCTACATGCTTAGGGAAATGGAAGAAATGGTTAAGAAAGTGCGAGATAATTTAAAGGCAGCTCACGATAGGAAAAATAATTTTGCTGACTAGAAGAGGAAATTTATAGAATGTCAAGTTGGCGATCATGTGTATGTGAGGATTCAAGCAAAAGAGAGCACATTACAATGGAGTGGGTGCGCTAAATTGGCACCCTAATTTTGTGGACCCTTTCAGGTCTTAGCAAGAATTGGGTCGGTGGCTTACCAGCTCACGCTGCCAAGTCCCATATGGGTCCATAATGTCTTCCATGTCTCCAAAAAATATGTTTATGATTCTAAACATGTAATCAGATGGTAGGATATACAGGTGAGGATTATCTTCGATAAATCAGTCTAAATGTTTCTTTTAAAAAGAAAACTGACTTAGGATGTTGCATGTTGCAGGTCGAACCGAAAGGAAAAATCTTGGTCAAACCACTGAAGATCCTTGACCGGAGATAAGTAATGTTGTGGAAGTGAGATATTACCCAAGTTAAAGTGTAGTGGCAACACTTTGGGCCTGATGAGGCTACCTGGGAAGATGAGGAGCTCATGAGAAAAGCTTATCCAGGGTTGTTCATGGCCAAAAGACATCAAGACGATGTCTAATTTCAGGAGGGGGAGATGTAATGCCCCGTGATAAATGTAAATATTTAACTTTACTGTGGTAAATGACAAACTGAATTGATATTATTATATGTTTGAATTTAATAATATTTTCTTAAAAAAAAAATGTTTCTTTAAGAGCTAGCAACTTCTCAAGGAGGAAGTGGGAGGCTACACAGTTGCTGTGATTACAACCTAACTGTTTTTCCCTAACTAGAAGGGCTTTCAGAGGAAAAAAGGGAAAGGGGGCAAAAATTTTGTGATGTTGGGGACAGGCAGAAAGAAGAAAATAAAAGGAAGAATGTGGCTAGCTCTAGTGATGACCAGCTAGACAAGCAGTAAGTGCGAGCATCTTGTTGTGGACAATTTTCCTGCAAGAGAGCAAGGCGGGGGGGATTCTGGTCCTAAAAGACGAATCTCATGGATGGGTGGCAGATTGGAAGCTGAGGAACAGAGGTAATATCAGCTTCTCAAGTGTTGCGAGTTACAGTGGCATAGGTAAGTGGATTGAACCGCCTAAAGAGCATTTAAATGTTAGTGAAGTAATCTATATTAAATCTTTGAAAGAGACTCTTGCTGGGTGCCCATGTTATTATCTGAGGAACAAAAAAAAAAACCATACTATAGGGGTCAACGTAATAGAAATTTGTAAAGATAATGGAAACAAAATTTGTACATGCAAAACCCCCTCTTTATTCTGATTTGATAGAAACAGGATACTGTAGAGGGTGTGTGGAATTGGGCAAATGGGGAAGGGAAAAAACAGGCAAAGAAAGACAAACCTTTTTCCTGGGGAAAAACAAGGGTCTCGCTAGGGTAGTAATGTAGGAGAAGTTTGTGAGAAACAAAAGACTTAATTAACGAGACTCTATAAGCACAACATGCCTAACATTCTGGCTCATTATAAAGTGTCATCAACCTAGCAACAAAATCTGGCTCCCACGAGAATGAGGTCCGGTTGGACAAAAATAGGGGTAGTGAATGGTCATAAACTAAAAGAAAGAACAACACTGTCAATTCTACAGTTTCTTGTTAAAATTGCTTGCCATGAGGGAGGAATTTACAAATTCATATGCCCAGGATCCTCGATGCATGGTTTCGGTCTAGAGTTAAAAACTTGCTCAACAAAAAAATTGATTTATATTAAATGATAAATGGATGACCTGCGTTGAAGGTCGACCCAGCCCTTTGAGTGAACGGTTTTCAAATTCCTAACTAGTGGCTCGAAAACCACCAAAGTTAACATGATGGTATTCAAAACCCTGATCCGAGGTAAATCGGTTAACACCGGATAAGTAAATGATGAGAGGCGTAACTGTACAGTCGCGTTACAAATAAGAATTTAACAACGGCTTTACTGCCAAATCCATTGACCGAATTAAATGACAAAATATAAATAACCACCACTAGAAAGCATATCCAAAGGTTGTAACAAATAAGCGAGTTGAAAGACAATGTTAATTGGAAACAGTACATGTAATGTTGTCCAATAATAAATTGAGGAAACCAGGAGAACAATAAAACATAGAAGATACATTTATTCATATTTTGGCACCGTGCATGGAACTCTGCAATTCAACAAACTAAAGAGTTGTAACAGGAAGACAAAATACATGACAATTTCATAGAGAAAACAACATAAACTTATAGATATATTAACCTAGGAAGGAGACGTTCCAAATGTTCAATATATATAAATTATCCAATTAACTAGAGCTCATTATCATTCAACATTCAACACTAATAGTGAAATATAAACTCAAGGAAGTCATCATGCCATATGACAACTTAAGACATTTACAAATAGGCCTGTGTGGCTTAAAGGGATTTTGAGGTAAAAAACTCTTGAATCCGAATTACTTTACAAAATTATACATATAAAGCATGAGTAACAGAGTCTCGATGGGCGAGCTAAAACCCGAGCAACACATTACATAAACAGTAGCAAATTCAGCGGTAAGGTCCCTCTCACTATAGTATTCCTGGAGAAACAATTTAAAGACCATAGCCAGGGTGGAAAAACCTTCATGCCCGGCAGATTTGAGAATTAAATCCATTTTTGGAGAATCATGTTGCCATTCGAAGCCAAGATTGAAGGCAGAGATGAGAGGTTCCTGCAAAAGATCATGAAATTAGGTTAGATATATGTAGTAGGCTTAGGACAAGCAAAAAATAAAATTTTTGAATGCATGTGGCATGTTCAATCATTGCTGTATAAGGAAAAGCGATGTACATAGTCCAAACAATTAAAAGACTTACCAGTAACCGGATTTGGGAGAAAAGATGAAGCTTTAGCGTTCTGACCACCTTCCAGTATCTCACAGAAGCATGGTTCGAAGAGTGAACAGGTTCATGAATGAGAGCAACAACCAAACAGTGGAGCAAACAAATGGCAAAAAAATGAATTTCAAAAAGGAGACCAAGTGATGTGAACGTTGGATCGCCAAGCCAGCTCCAATGCTATTGATCCAAAAGGGATCCCGAGGTAGTAGTAGTGTTAGCCAAAGCTGCACATGCCATGTACATTGGTAGTGTATATATTAATGTAATATTCCAAACTTAGCAATAGCAAGGTGGCTATGTCGACAGTCATAGATCCATGACTCGTCTTCCCACACCCAAATGATGGTGTAGATTGAACTCGCACCGTGGGCCTGATGAAATGCCGAGTTTGCCACCTTCATAGGTAAATGGGTTTATGCGTACGTAGATGGATACGAATTAATTCACATTGAATTATATATATATATATATATATATTAAATATATCTATGATAATATAATATATATATATAGATATAATAGAATATTATATAAATATATATATATATATATAATATGTTCATAACGATGCGATTTAAATAGCATTGGAATATGTATATGCTCATATTTACAATAAAAAGGAAAAACAAAATTGTTCTCGGTTTATGACATTTTCATTCACCTTTTCAATAACTAGAAAAATAATCAATAAATTATACTTATCTGTGTTGTTCGAATTACCCATCACAGAATCACCGGGAGTCAAATCTTCCTCCCAACTTGTGAGAACCAGAAACTCTACTAGTACTCCCCATGAGCCTATTTCATACAAGGAAACATATTTTTGTTACCCTAGACCACTTGGTACCAACCAATTTTAGTCATATGTTCTTTTAATAAACTTCACAAGAAAACATATTTTTGTTACCCTAGACCACCTGGTACCAACCAACTTTAGTCACATGTTATTTTAAGAAACTTCAGTCATATGTTTTTTTAGAAAGTCCCACTCTCCAACCAACTCAAGGACTTAGAGTTTCATTCCATGCCTCCTCACCAACAACACTCTGATTCAACTCTCTCTAGTTCTCCCTGCCCTGAGATACCCAATACCCTATTGGTTTTCCCTTTTCCCTCTTTTCGAGATTTTTCCCAAAGAGAATTGTGCAGGTAACCACCAACAATTAACTATTTTTTATAAATGTTTCCAAATATGAATAATTTTATTTTCCTTCTCTCCCACTCTTGGTTGCTTCTTCCTTTCATGAAAGTTATTTATTTATTTATATAGTACAAGTGCCTATATTTTTACATTAGATACATCCCATCTTATTTATGGTTTAACTGTAGTAAAGTAAATCAAATACAGTAAAATAAGGTAATTCCAAAAAAGTATCCTAATTGAGAGGGGTGTTACATCTCCCCCATGAGGAAAACATCCTCCTTGGTGTTTTCTTCTCTTCCGAATAGACATGGGTACACTTCTCACAGAAATTGTTCATACTTAGCCTCTTCCAAGCTAAAGTACTACCATTGCATCTTAACTTGCGCGATAACCGTCTTCCACAAAATTGTTTCTCTTCGATTGAGAGTATGTAAGGGTTCAACCTGTCTGGCTCGACTTGTCATCAAATATTGTTATCTCCACTACCTCCATGTTATACTAATGAATAGTGTTTCTAGGTTCATGTATGAATTTTTTTAGTAAAGAGACATGAAACACATTGTACACCCATATATGACTAGGTAAGCTTAGTTGATAAACCATGAGGCCAATTCTATCAATGATCTAGAATGGACCACAAAATTCGAGGGCCAATTTGGAACATCCACCGCACCTTAAAGTACTCCGCTTAGGTCTTACCCTCACATATACATGTTCTTGAACTTGATATTCTAGATAGGTTCTTCATTGGTCAACATAATTTTTTTATCGATCTTGGGTTGCCTTTAAATTATACCTAACATTTTTCAGTGTTGCTTCCATTTCTTTAAGCATCTCCAGTCCAAGCATCAAATTATCTTCTCAACTATTCCAATTTCCAGGTATTCCACATCTTCTGCCATATAAGACTTCGAATGGACTCATTTTTAACGATGCATGATAATTATTGTTATATGATAATGCTAGTAGGTGTAAATATTCCTGCCATTTTGCATCACATACATCTTAAACATGGCTTCAAACACTTGGTTTACTCTCTCGGTTTGCACACTTGTTTGCGGGTGATAAGCAATACTAAATTGTGTTTGGGTGCTAAGACTAGTATACAGGGCTTTTCAAAAGACGGAAGTAAACTTTAAATCTTTGTGTGAGATTACCATTTTAGGTATCCCATGTAACTTGAAGATTTCTCTCTTAAAGATATAAAAAATTTGTACAACCTTATAGGTTGATTGTACAGGTATAAAGTGTGCAACCTTGATTAATTTATCTACTACCACCATTATGGAGTCATTATGTCTTCTGGACCTTGGTAGTCCAGTGATAAAATCTAATGTCACAAAGTCCCACTTGGTCCACTAAGGTACAAGAAGAGGGTGAAGTAAGCGTGCAGGTGTTGATGCTCTATTTTCACTTGCTGGAATTATAAGCACTATACTAAATACTAGGCTGTTAATGACCTCATGCATGGTCAAAAATAATTTTTCCTTAGAGTTGTAATTAATTTTTGGCACCTAGCGTGTGTTGTATACAAATTTATGTGATATTCATCTAATATAAATGTTTTAATAGCTTGCTGATTTGGCACATATATACGATTTCTATACATCAGCATGCCTTCATTATTGACTTCATAGCCTAGTTTCCTTTTGGAGCTCTTCCCTTTTCTTTCTTGTCACCATAAACAGTGATATTCTGGATCGTGATGAATAACTTTCTTAATTTGATTTGAAAATTTAAATTCTATTTTACACATAGAAATTTCATAAATACAATTTAACTTCCAACTTAAGGTGCTAGCCACTTGATTCTACTTTCCCTTAACATGATTGATATTAAAATTAAATTGACTTAAAAATGCAGTCCAACGTGCACGACAAGCGTTCAAATTAGGTTGATGAAAGAAATTGGTTAGACTATTGTGGTTTTTCATAAGGATGAATTTCTTCCCTAGAAGATAATGTAACCAAATTTTTAAAGCATGAATTATTGTTGTAATTTCTAATTCATAGGCTCAGTAACTTTGTTCGTGTTCCTTTAATTTTTATGATTCATATGCCACCACACAACCTTCCTATATCAATACGCCCCTAATTTTGGTTTGGTAGGCATCCATAAAAACTAAGAATTCTTTATTTGGGTCTGCTATTCTTAAAATGGGTGCAGTAGTCAGTAAATTCCTCAACTGATTAGAACTTTGCTAAAATTTTGTAGAACACTTGGAAGCTATACCCTTTTTCTGCAATGAAGTTGAATGATGAGCCACTTTGGAAAGTACTTCAATAAAGTAGCAGTAGTACCAGAACAACCCTAGAAAAGAACGACTATGTGCCACAATTTAAGGGGCAGGCCATTCCATGATTGATTTTATTTTCTCAGGATCTACCGCTACACCCTCATGTGTGATAATGTGTTTGAGATACTATATTTCTTCCTTAAGAAATTCATACTTCTTGTATTTTTCATATAGTTGGTTTTCCCTTAAGACTTGTAGCACAATCTATAGATGCTTATGATGCTCCTCCAAACTTTTAGAATAAATTAGAATATCATCGATAAAATGGTACAAGTTTGTTAAGGTACCGGTGAAAAATCCCATTCACAAGACTCAAAAAGGTAGCTGGGGAATTCATTAGTTCAAAGGGAAGGACTACAAACTCGTAGTGTCCATAGCGAATGTTGAACACAGTCTTACAAATATCCTGCTCTTTTATTCTAATTTGATGGTCCCCAAATCATAAATCAATTTTTGAGAATACCTTGGTGCCCTTGACTTGATTGAACAGATTGTCAATTTTGGGTGGTGGATACTTGCTTTTGATAGTCAATCTGTTTAGCTATCGATAATCAATGCAAAGTCTTAGGGTGATCCTTCTTTTTAACAAACAACATTGGAGCTCCTCATGGGAATATGCTAGGACACATATAGTTCTTATCGAGAAACTCTTGTAACTAATTTTTTGAATTTTGTGATCTCTCGTATGTGCATCCTATAGGGTGCCCTTGATAGTAGGGCAACCCTTGGAATTAGATCAATGGTGAAATCAATGTTTGTTTTTGGTGGTAGCCCTGATATTTCTTCCGGAAACACATCCACGAACTCTTGAATGATTGGCAGATCTGTTTGTTTCGCTATTGTTGCATTAATTTGATCATAACCCACGTGTACTGCAATAAATACGACAACATTTTTCGTAAACACTTCCCCAAATGAGAAGAAGTGATTGGTCTTAATTCTAGCGGTCTCTTAATCGCTTGTAGTTCACACATAATACCTGCTCCATCCAAATAACTTAGTTTTCTATTTACAACTTACCAAATACCAGTGACCTCCCACCCAATCCATTCCTATTAAAATGTCATAAGATCCCAAAGGAAAAAAATTCAAGTTCACTTTAATATGTTGGTCTTCTAAGTCGATGGATCACTCTTCTACTTTAGACCTCACTCAGCTCTTGGCTTTTGTAGCTAGTTGAACTAGCCAAGGGGTTTTAAATTTTTGAGTTTGTAACTGACACAATTCTACAATTCGAGGACATATGTAACTTAAAATAGAACCTGGATCTATCGAAATTGAAACAATAAGTCTAGACATATTACCTTCTATTTTGATCATGTTGGGCTCATAATCTTCGTGACAGTCTTCCAAGGCCACATTAATTTTTGGCATGAACCTCACCACCTCACCCATAATTGAAGCCTCATGTATATTAGTTATTGGTTCCAATCTTCCACATTGAGGGCAATTCATAATGTAATGTGGTCCTCCACAACCCCAACACTGTAGGGGTGGTTTATGTCCTTGGCTTCCCTCAGATTTAGTAGATGGATCCACTATTGTGCTTTCATTCTAAGATTGAAATTTCTGTTGAAATTTCTATGTATGTTTCCATTTCTATCCTTTTAAATCGCTCCTAGAATTGCCTGGTGTGAGATTCCTACTATTATATACAGTGTTTTCACCCTTCTTACCAGTCTAGTTCTTACAATTATCTTTTTTCTGCATTTGCTGATATGTGATTCACACTTTCCTTACAACGTCATCCATAGTTTTTGGATAATCAAACTCAAGACGTTCTTCATATCTATCTAAAAACTACTGATGAAAATTTTCTCCTTGTATTTATCCTCTCGTAAATAAAATACATAGTGCAATAGGGAGGTAAATTTAGCCACATACTCATCCATAGTCAGCTACCCCAACCTTAGTTCATGAATATATTTAGCTTTTTCATCATAAAATTGTTCTGTGAGATATTTATTTTTGAAGTTTTTCTGGAATGTTTCCCAAGTAATTAACTGCTCGCCAACAACATGCACCATTTTTACTTCCTCCCACCACAAAAAACCTTACCTAGATACTCATAAACAACTTATTGAGCTTTTAAATTTTGATCATAGTCACAAGTTTCAAAATACTTAGTTATATTTATCAACTAAGATTCTATTGATTCCTTAGTTTCCCCATCATAACTTGGAGGCTAAATATTTTTTAATTCTCCTTGAAATTATGCTTTTCGTTTCTTTGTCTTTTTGCATCCACCACTATCTGAGGTGTCTTCAAATTCATTTCCTTGTGTTTTCCTATTCTCTTCAAATTCTTGTGTTTGAATTCCTTCTAGTATGGTGTCTTCTCTCCATCAACTTGATTCTACTTGATTGCCATTATCAGAGTTTGGTTTTGAATTATGATGGTTTTGCCTATCTATCAAGCTTTTGATAATGCATTCTTATTCACGTACCAAGCATTCATTTTCAGTCCAAAGGGTTTCCATTTCGGAATGGAGTTCTTGGATTGTTTCCATCATTGTGGAAACCATGTTACGAGATTCATTCTCCAATTGAATCCATAGCTCAAGATTAGTTCTTGCCACTAATGTCGTCCTAGGCTTAGTGTTAGGTCTTGCCAATGGTGTAGAAACAATTCAACCTCTCCTTCTCATAGTAAGTTTTCCTCTCTCTCACTATGAAAACACAACACATATTTGATTGAATCCAATCAAGTCCTCACTTTAGAACCTTGTGCTCTAATACCATCACTTGTAACGTTTCCTCATAATATATATTTTTTTAATTTATGTACATAACATTTTATCGTGTGTGAACATTGTTATTAGGATTCATTCACAATATATATATATAACTATATATTATATATAAATATATATATATATATATATATATATATACAATATATATATATATATATATATATATATATTATATATATATATATATATATTCGCAAGTTTGAGTTCATTCTTTCCTTTTTCCATGTTTAATGTTTATATGCCATTATATGCAATGTTTAATGTTTAAGGGCAAATCAATATGGCCGGGGTTAATTGTAACCCAACTCTCCCTAAACTTCTAGATGAGTATGAATTCCTGCCACTTGGAGCTATCACCACTGATGGATGGGCAACTGATCAATGGTGGATGTAGTTATTGGTATTTGTATGCATCAACGACTGGGAGATATCCTCAGTGGGTAGAGGGTAACTACCTTTGCCTCCCACGCTACTCGAAAGTTCATTCGAATGCCCTCACTGAGAGCTCTACCTCCTTCTACAACAAAATTACGGTTTTAAGATTTCTCCCTCCTTTTTAGGCTGCTAGTGATGCTTCTCCACCTTGGGGCTTTGCCAACTATCAAGTTTCCCACAAGGGTTCCTTCCTTCATTCCACTCACCATGGTAAGTTGGGATTTGTAAGGGGTTCTAACATTTTTAATTTTTTGGATTGTTTTAATCTTTGCCTAGCTTGATAGAATTTATTTCTCCACAATTATTGTGGAGGAGATTCCCCCTTCTCCCAGGGCCAAAGGAGTATGTCGCAAAGCTTATTCGAACCCTTAACACTCCCTATAGGTAATTGATGATTTGATTACAAATTTTGAGGGTTTACTTAATTAATACTATATTTTGCATAACTAAACTCACGCCCTCTTTTCTTCGGGGTTTCATGATGTTGGGAATGGATTGGAGGGTTTTCACACGCTGATATTTCTTCGGTCATTCCTTATAACTTTAGGTGTGGAATTAGACCTATAAATTCACTTGGGACTTGGCATAGTCGTTTTACAAATTGATTTTCAGTGTTATTACCCTTCAATCGTTGAGGGTTTTCATTAAAATGCTTGCTGAAATAGTCGTTAAATCTTGTAGATGTCGTGGATCATATTTTATTTTTTTAAGAATGTAAAATAGTAGGTTCCAGAGTTGAAGCTCCTGATTTTGAACTATACTTCAGGACTGTTTTATTCTAGAAGTAGTTATATTTGTACTTGGATTGCATTTAGGTTGTCGTTGAGTTTCTGATTCTCTACATTTAAATTATTTCTTGGTTGTATGAACTACTATATGTTTTCAATATATCTATATACCTGTGTTAAGTTATGTATGATGGTTCTGTCATTTTGCTTGTGCATGATGGTTTCTTTAATTTCTTCTACTTTTGCAAAGATGAAAATACGTAACAATCGTTATTAGCTTTCATGGGATGTATTATAAATTTTAGTCTATGAAATTAATTCGAATTGCATTTAGTTTCCTAGAGTCGATTGATTGATTTTATAGCAGAGATTTATTACTACGCACTAGGGTTTTATTTTAATTAATTGCAAAGTTTTCCTACAATTTGAGCATACCTTCTAGAAAATGAATCCATTTTGATAACAATGAATTCACCAAGAAATTCTCCAGGCTACTGGTTCTTGAACAGTGGAGCTGCCATAAAAATTCTGAACCTTGGAATTTTTTGACACTAGAGTCACTAGGTGAATGATTTCAGCCTTCCTATGTTTGATCATTATCCGCCATTAACAATCAGACCTAGATCTGAACTTTGATGATATTTCCCAGGGAATACGAAACTTTCACGCATTCCCCAGTATGGTTGCCAATATGTTATCACCTGGATTGAACCTCAAGCTAAAGGAAGGCAATGCCAAGGTAACCACAAACCACGCTTATCCAAGTAGCTAGCCCTACTATTCCAGGAGAGGGCTCTCTCCATAAGGATCTTAGCCAAATTGACTAGATATAGAAACTGATATTAGGCTAGGTATAGTAGCACAAGGTTTGATTTCATTTTGTAGGGTTTTGTTGGATCAGGAGGAGCCAAACAGTTAGGGAAAGGAAATTAGGTGAAAACTGCAGGGTGTTTGATGGCGCAAGGTAGGCGCAATGATTAGAACCTTAGGATTTTATGAATGAGGTGAAAATATGGGTGAGGAAGCTAGGAAGAGCATGGAAACTGCATGGATTCTTCCTAAAATGAAGAAAACACAGAGTGTGAAATGTCTACCAAAAATAGAGCATAAAAGTTATGGATTTTGCCTTTCAGACTTGTATACATTCACATAAAGAGTATGGAATGATGAAATGGATTCAAAAATACATTTTAACATATGAAAACATAAGAAAAACTGAACTGAGCATCATACCACATGGGTCCCAAAGAAATAGTTGCAATTTTTCATTAATATCCTATTGTAACTGGTACAAAATGATGTCCATCAAAGCCTAAGCATTCCCCTAAATATGACTCCTAAAAATGACTAGGGAAATACATCATATAGGCTTCAAACCACCCATCCTAACCTCAGGGGGTCAAATCCATGAGAAGGGGGAAAAATCCAAAAAAGGTCGCACTCATAACAAGAGAATAGGGTGGTCAAAGTGACTCATCCCTAATCCATGCAAACTGATTCATTACACCTCATGAACTTTATTTAACTAATGTATTTACCCTATTAAGTACTATAAACACGATAATTACATTTAACTCATCATTTACATAGATAAATTCATGATTTCCCAAGGTGAAAGTGAAAACTAGGATGAAACAGTGAAAATATGGACAAATTCTCAAATGCGCAGTGCCAATTCCAGGTGGGCCCAAAACAGCGTGCTGGAAATATATTCAATTCTACCTTCCAGAACATCTTGAATTTTTGCATTTGGAGTTCATTTTCCCTGTCAAAAGTCAATTCTCCCAACACTGCTCAGCGTGCAGCGCCCAAGCCAAAAAGAGGGTAGAAAGGTCATTTTTGAGGGTTTATGGCTCTTTTGGTCAACCAATTTTGCTCCAAAACCTTAGCAAATGCTCAGGGTGCACATACTCATCATTGTGAATCCAAAAATTCTAACCATTTCCTCATTGGATGCCCCAAAAAAGAGCGCATCGCCCAAGGTGTTGCGTGTTTAACCACCATGACTATGCTAAAAATTGTCTGAAAACCTCACCGACTTCCTTCAAGCTCAAAAATGTTTCAACATGCCCAAAAATTTGTTTTTATGACTGATCAAAGGTTAGAGGAATGTAGGGATGCCTCAGTAGATATGTCAAGTCTCCTCTTCTCCTGTTCCTTGGTTAATTTGTCAATTTTACCATGAGCTCTTTTGAGCTTGCTCCTTGCCATTTGGTTCCTCCATACATAATACTTGGCCATCCTCCTTTGTATCTCAACATCTTTTTTCTATGTCCAAGAGGGTCTCCAAGCTTGTGTTCACCTTCTCAAGCCAAGACTCTCTGTTCTCAGCTATTTCCTTGACCAATTGCTCATTTAATGTGAGCTGCACCTCCAATTCTGCCTCCTTTTTCCTTTCAAGCTATAAGGCTCTCTTTAGTCCTCTTGTTCTTAGTCTTTTTCTCTATCCCTATTCATCATCCAGCTCTCCATAATCTCCATAAGCCTCATTAAGCTGAAGTTTGGCCTTCTCAGCCTCCCTCTAGTCCTTGATGGACTTGGTTTGCATCAATTCCTGCTTGACCTCTAGCTACTTGTTCTCTTGCTCATAAAAGGAGATCATATATTTGGCCCTTTGTAAACTGGTCTCAAGCTCCCTGATTTTTCCATCCTTTGCCTTCAAGGCAATCTGAGTGATCTTTTCTTTCTCCTCATCACTTGAGTTCACAAGGATAAACTCCTTTTCAGTGTCATGTTTTTCATGTTGTTTTTTTACCTCTACTTCCTCCACCATTTTCTCTTTTCCTTTAACCTGTAATGTTGATGATGAAGGGAAGGCCCCTCTCACATTCCATGGGGTAAACACCTACCTCTTTCCCCTTCTTCTGAAGTAGTGTGACTCTCTTCTGCCATGTTTTTAAGGTGGAAACTTGAGGGAATAATATATGGGTCAAGGTGAGTGAAATAGTGAGGGATATTGAATGAAGTATAGGCAAGTATAATTTGACAGTGACAAAGTCTATGAAGTGTTGTAATTATGATCAAATAGGTGATTTTGGAAACATACAAGAAAGGATTTTCTATGGTTTTAAAATTTAGGGTGCTAACTTGTTTAATTGATGGAGAAAAAGAGATATTGGGCCACTTACTTGTTGTATGCAGGTAATATAAGCCTTTGTAGCTTGAGTAGATCAAGAAAAGTGGTGTTTTGGCGCTCCTAGGGTTTGATAGGTTTTACTGGCCAAACGCACAACACCAAGTACCAGCGTGCAGCATCCCTGAAAAACGCACCATTCAATGAACATGAACATAGCACTGTTGATATTTTTTCTCTAGCTCGGTTGGGCAAACACACCCTTCACTGTACAAGAATGCAGCACTATGCTCAGGTGTGCAGCAACTCTACCGAGTGTGCATCATCGTGGTTAAACACACCCTCCAACATTCAAGTTGACTTTGACTACCTTCCTGGTGTTCAAATTGATCCCATGATAGCTTTTTAGAGAGGGCTATCTCTTGGCTACATAATGGACCTATCCAAGATTGAAAATGATGAATTTTTGCCCCTTAAAAGTCAATTCTCCCAAGAGTGGTCAACAAGTGTAGAGTGAGGGTGCAAAAATGAAGTGTTCTCTTGCAAGAAAATTTTGGATGTCTTCCTCAACTCCAAATTGAGATCCTAATAGCTCATTGGAAATATATTTCTCTCTAGTTATCAATTGACTCATCAAGCAGTTCATTTGGATAATCTAGCTAGAAGAAAAAATGATTTTTCCAAAGTCGTTGTAGGACTGCAGCAACTCTCTTGTAGCAACTGTATTTTTGACATTTCTCTAAAACCATGACACCTGTGTAAAACGTGAAGGAGGGTTTTCATTCTTGGCCTCGTGCGGACAAAAACCTCTCTCACTTTTTCTAAATACATTATTTTTTGGTCTAAAACATATTTTTAAGAAAAACTAGCCCTTTGTGTGGCAAATGATTCGTCTCTTGGACTCAGTTATTGAAAAATGATGGAGACATTATGTGTAAGAGTTGGAATGGTCTCATACTTGCTCAAATGACCTCCCTTATGCCTTATATACTCAGATATCTCTGATTCCATAACTAACCCTAGCTCAATGGGTGAGGAAATTAGGGTTTAGTGCTTGTGGAAAATGATGATTTGGACACCCTTGGGAAAAGACAACTCCCTTTGGCATGCACTTAACCCTTTGAAACTTTACCATTTCATTTGACTATTTCCTTTGACAATTTGATCTTTTAATGGTCTTGAATCTTTTGAACGCTGAATTAACAACTTGGGATGGTGAAATTATTACATTTGAAAGACATAAAATTACATAATGAAATAAGCATTTCTCTTTACAAATTATATTCACATGGTGAAGGGATTTTATCTCATAAACCTTTAATTTCTGGTCTTATGAAATGATATGGTACCTTGGCAACCCTAGTGACCTAATGAAACCTTGAAAACCCCTAAAAGACCTAATAAGACCTTGAAGGATTGAATTTCAAGATGACATAGTGATGTCATGAATCATGCAAATGGCATGATAAAAATAAATTTATGGATGATGTACATTCAACAAGATATGAAACTATGCAAGCAATTAATCACATTTAGGGAAGAGCCATGTTTCCAGACTAGGACTAACATGAGAGACTATTTTTTTTGCATGACCTAGTGGAATGATAAAAAACATTTGAGTGGCACCCTTAAAATGATGTGAAAAGAGGATTTTTGATCACTGATGGCACGATGAAGATATTGACTATAACATTATAGAAACCATTTTCCTTTTTCAAGAACATAGTAAACGAAGAAAAATACAGGCACTCAATCTTAGAAACTTATCTTCTACAAGATGTTCAAGAATTTATGGTTAAGCCACCACCCTTCCAATCAGAAGTTTTATATTATGTCCAACCTTCTCCCCCCAATCTCCTCTATTCATTTCGCACAGTTTCTAAGGTAGTAGTTTCAGATTTCCCCAGCCTCAAGACCCCAAGTCTAGCCCACAATCCCTCTTCTTTCTCTAGGAAAAATAATATCCGGATGTTTTTACCACTAGATATTTTTTGGCCCAAGGAAATCCTTTCCTTTGACCCACCTCCCCCCAATCCCTTCCCTTTTCCTTTTCTTGGAAAAAGAGGAGGCAAGGAGATAACTGCTCCTAAGTGATAATTGTCTAGGGAAAAGATAGTTACTGATGCTCAACTGTGAATTCCTAAACCTCTCTTAGGGACATTGTTTAATGTATTAATTATTAAGGTTAATATTTACTATCCCAATCATCATAGTGACTAATTATTAACAATTTACTTTGTCCATAATAGTAAAATGACCAATAATTACTTCAGAACCTAAGGGTGTCACATCTCACCCCCCTTGAGTGAAACATTGTCCCTAGTGTTTATTACTTCATCTATTCTTAGAACACACCGAGATATGCCTCCTGCATAAAATCCCTATCTTCCCAAGCTTCTTCATCTGAACTAAAGTGCTTCCACTAGACTTTAACTTGGATGATAGTTCGCCTTCGCAATGTTACCTCTCTCTGATTGAGTATATGCAGGGGCTCTACCAAGAATTATCATTTTGGTTCAACATGCCAAAATTGAAATAATCATAAACTTGGCATACATATATCTATGTTAATTATCGAAAGAGATTTACATCTTTATATATACTTTTAATTACTCTTTACCAGAATACCTTAACAATCTATGACGTGTCGGGGATCATAAAAATATTTTTTCAAAATGGAAACATGAAACACATTATGAACATGAATATGAATGGGTAGAATGAGTTGGTATGCCACCGGTCCTACCCTCTCTAGGATTTGGAAGGGACCACAGAATCGGGGAGCCAACTTGGCACACTTCCCCCACTTGAGGGTACTTCTTTTTGGTTTAATATAGACATACACATCATCCCCCACATGGAATTATTGGTAGGTTCTCTTCCTATCAGCATATGCTTTATGTATGTCTTGTGATGCCTTCAAACTTTGCTGAAGCTTACTCACCTTTTTTTCCTTTTCCTCCAGCATGTGTGGCCCCAATATCATTTTATTCTCAAGACTATTCCAATATTTTGGAACTGTACATTTCCTCCCATAAAGTACCTCAAATGCATTCATTTTTAGTGACTCGTGATACCCATTATTATAGGCAAACTCTACTAGGTGGAGATATTCCTTCCATTTCCCAAGTTGTTGCATGACGTACATACGAAGCATGTATTCCACCACTTGGTTGACTCATTCAGTCTGGCCATCTATCTGGGGTGATAGGTAGTGCTAAAGTGGATCTAGGTGCCCAATCCTGTGAATAATTCTTTCCAAAAAGCAGAAGTAAACTTAAAATCACGGTTATAGATTATGACTCAAGGAATTCCATGCAACATAAAAAGCTCTCTTATCAATACATCTACTATCTGATTGGTTTGGTAGGTGGACTTAATAGGGATAAAATGAGTTGCCTTGCTTAATTTATTGACCACCAACATGATGGAGTCATTTTGTCTTTTTGATAGAGGTAGACCAGTTATGAAATCTAAAGTTATGGTATCCCACTTCCATTTAGGAATGGGAAGAGGTTGTAAAAGTTTCATTGGTTATCATTCTAAGTGAGCATATCAACATTGGTTATTTGGAATTTTCAGAATATCTTGTGGAATATTGTTGAATATTGGCACTTGTATCTTTAAGCACATATCTTGTCTTAAGATTGTTATTTAATCATTGTTAAGTACTCTTGTTATAAGATAATTCACACTAATTACATAAATAACATAAACAATCTTAACTCAAGAAGTGTTCACTCAATCTATCTTGCATAAGCATTCTAGGATCTAGCTTGGATTAAGAATTTACCCCCTAGCATAAGCTTTCTTGATAGACTCTAGGGAAAACCGTTTCCAATTATCTTGAGGGGTTTAGCTCTTCTTAGTGGTTAACAAAGTGACCTTGCAGTCGTGAGAGCCACAATATCTATAGAACTAGAGGCAATGGGTGGGTGGAACAACAGGGGAGGAATCGTTAATCAAGTCATTACCTCCTTCCCGTTGGATTCCATTTCACAACCTACTCCGAAGACTATTTCTCCATACAGTTAAGGGAGAGGTTCTATTTAGACTAGGGATATAATTAAACATAACCAAGATCATTTCATCACACATATATTCTAGGATTTTCACATCATATAGGTTAGTCGATCATTCAAGCAGTGCGTGTCCATCTGGTTACTTAGAATTAATTTACATTAAGCAAGAATTGTGAATCCATAAGGGACTGGTCACATGCTTTAAATCTCATCTAATCATTAATATTGCTAAAATTCTACTCAGTAGCTAGGTCATTCATTTTTGTCTCCCATGCAATTTGGTTCCCAACTTGTTTTCCTTCACCTCATTTCCATAGGGACAAGCCCCATACCCTGTTGTTGGGAGATAACTAAAATGGAGTGGGAAGGGATAAAAGTGATGGGAATTAGATCTAACCTACATCTAAAATTTTTCTTGCTACAATTTACTACCTAAATTATTGAATCAAGTCTGCAATTTTTCTGAATCATACATATAAAGATGGCTTAAAATTTGACTTTTCAATTTTGTTTAATTTTTTCCTATTTTTGGGCATCTTGGGCATCGATTTTAGATCATTATCTTACTGATATGTTGATTTATTTACTACTCTAATAAGTTGTTTCAGATGTGATATATTACTAAATACATCATCATAAAGTGGGCTGAGTACATAAATTTACATTTGCTAGCCATTGGAATTTTTTATGCTTTATATGTTGGGTAAATGTTATGATCTAAATTTACTTTCTTACTTTGTCATAAGTCTCATAAAGCACTAAAATTTTCTGAAGTATTATTGCTGATTTGATTTCTAAGATCTAACACTTGCTTGTCGCATTCTAATTTTATAAAAAAAAATTGTTTTTTTCACTAAAAGAACTCCTACACTTAAGCTCTAAATCTTTGATCTTGTGATTGGTATAAGTTGCTTTTAAGTCTTGAGATCTAATTGGCATCATTGTGTTTGACATCTAATTGAGGGATTTGATGAGCCTCATCACTGGGTAATTATATGGGCCTTAATTCACCTCCTAGCTTATTCAAACCAACTTTTCTCATAACTTATTACATGTCTTTTGTTATATTTTGTTTATGAGGTGAGTTAGAGTTGGATATTATACTTTGTGGACTAATATGCATTGAATGTAGGATTAAAGGAGAAAATCAAGGAATTTTGGTAAAGACTAAGGTCAAAACTTGAATGGGACAAGGGAGAGGGATTGTAGGAGGTAAATCCTCCTCATTTACTACTCCTCCATTTGAATATTCCTCCATTCATCACATTAGCTCAGAGTGCAAACAACCAAATCATGAGGACTAGAAGATAGTCACGCAAGTGAGATACAAAGCACAAGTTTATCTCGAGTTTCGGAGCCGAGCCTCCCTAATTTTAAGGAATGCATTTGGGACTTCAGATGTATAAGTATAGAGTCCTAGGACCTTAGTACGATTCAGATTTTTATTATAAAACTCTAAGCTATTTTCGAGCTGCAATACTTGTGAAAGTTCTCTGGATGTAATTTGTTGGTTTGGTAATAAGAATGAGTTTTTTTTTGAGCCAACACTGAGTTAACTAAGAGGTTTGAAGATCTTTGGTTAGGGCCCAACCCTAGCCGCCAAGGCTCCTCTTTATTGTATATGTGTGTTTAGTGTAGATTCATAGCTTCATTGTTAATTTTCTTTTTAGATGCATCTCCATTACGAGTACTGTAGACTAGATTGGTTGTTTAATAATTTGTTTACATGTGTGCCTTATTTCAAGTAGCAAGTTAGCAAGGAGAAAAAGGATCACCACAAGTTTGTTAGCAGGTGTCTCGGCCTCATTTCCTCCCTCTCGGACCATGACTTGAGGAAGGGACCCTTAAGCAGCCCCAAAAACACAAATCTCTAGTTATTTTATGAGCTTTGGAGTTTGTTGTCTTTAATTTAGTATTTGGTTGGTTTTGCAAGGTATATTTAATTTTCATATTTTTCTTCTCCATTTATGCAGTAGATCTCACTCATGCTTTCATTCCTTTAAGAAACTTTCTTCATGCATAGTATAGGCATTTGCTTCATTAATTCTGCTTTTTAGATCATGAAAATGTATCTTGTTGCACAACCTTTTGGGAAGACACACATGTTTTTTGCAGATAAGGTGCTTCAAGAGGAGACTAAGACTTCATAGCCAACATCCACCTTCCACTTCATCCACCGTAGCCATCCCTTTTTTTCACCATCACCTTTACTAGTTATCCATCATTTTTCTAAGAAATTCTCCAAAGCACATTGAGCGCTTGAGCAAATCTAGCCATCTATTATCTTGGATATTGAATCTTAAGTGATATTAGACATTCTCCCACACCATTCCACCCACCACACACCTTTCCTAAGCCTCCCATCACCTCCAACACCACACATTTATCTCTCAGTTGTATCCTGTAGGTTTCCTGTAATTCCTACAAGATCGTCTTGTAGGTTTCTAGTACATCTTGTAGGTTTTCCTGAAACGGAGTATTTTGAGGCCAAATTGATGGAAAACCTCTAGGAAGTCACCAAAAGCCTCCTAGGGGTCCTCCTCACCATCCAATCATTTCATAACCCTTCCAGCCATCCTCAAACATCGTTAATTCACCTGCCACATCCACAAGAATAATTAGTTTGCATACTTGATTTTGCATAGAAAGAACTTAAAAGCAAAAACATATTTAGTTTAGTCTCTTTACTTGCACATTAGTGTTGTCTGATGCTTCTTACTTCTACAACTTAGATAGCAGCATTTGTTTCATGTTGATTTAGCATTTCTGCCTAACATAGTTTCTTAAATGGTTAAATAGGGAATGGTGTGATTTAGCATTACATGTCAACTATTGCAGTAGAATAACTCTCTTAGAAGTATGCAGGACCATCACATTTACTTGTGCATACAACACTGTCACCTCCAAGTTTGTACGAACCTCGGGTTGATAAGTAAAGTCAGTAGCCTAGGAGTTGTAGCATCTTTGCTGCAATATGGTTGCTCACCACTTTTTGGCACCATTTCTGGGGAGGTTTCCGAGTACGATGTGATTACTACTTTCTTTTCTTCTATTTCTTGTCTTCAATATCTTGCCATTAGTTTATTTCTACAAAATTAATCTAGTTTTCTCCTTTCTTTCATTTCGCATTGTCTACTTTCCTTTCCATTTTTCAAGAAAGATTTCAATTCAACAAATAGCTTTTTCATTCTGTCAGTAATTTTCATTCAATCATCAATTTCAATTCTGCAAGTACTTTCCAAGTTAATATATATATATATACAAAACCAAACCAAAAATATTTCCTTTCATGCCTCATAGGAATAGGGACAACATTGGAAAATTTTTTGACAAATACCCCCACTACGTCCAATAGCCAACCTTCCCTCTTCTTCGATGGCTGTGAATTAGAGGAACCCTTAGGTGAGCAACCTGACATATTTGAAGAACCTACAGGAGAACTAGAAGAAGAAGAACCCATTCCTACTAAACCAATGGCTGAAAACAGAAATGACAGAGGGAATAGAAAGAGAGTTGAGGGTGCCTTCCCCATCTGGGAAACCAATGGGGAGAATAAGATGAAAAATATAAGCCCCTCTGCCCCTACCTCATTTCCATGGCTTGACCACAGAGGACCCCGACACTTTCCTATTTTCTTTTGTTGTTGTATGTCAAACCTATGACTATATAGATGATGAGAAAAAGTTAAAACTATTTCCATCTACCCTCAAGGATGCAACATTGCACTAGTTCGTGGGTTTACTTGGAGATAGAAGCACAACTTCGACTCAGATGTAACATGCCTTTAACAACAAATATCAGGATTACAGTCGGTCAAAGGATACTAAAGAAGAAATTTTCAGGATGACCATAGGTAATGATGAATCCATAGAGGATTAGGAAGAAAGATTTCGGTTTAGTTACAAAAGAGCTAGGTATACACTTGACCCTGAGTCACTAAAGTTGGTCCTGTTTAGGGGAGTAAGAGAAGATCTTCTGGATACCTTACATTTGCTAGCAGGAGGAGATATCTACCAATTACCCTATGAGGATATCAAGGTTGCCTTTAGAAACCATTGTAGGGCAGCTAGGAAAAAGGGTATGGGTAGTCAACCTATGGTCAGTACATCGTCTTCCAACTCATCCATCAAGGGTGAAATTGGAAACATTTTGGAAGATTTTAGAAGTGAGATGCTACAAGCACTTGCCTTGCAAATGGACATCATGCACATTAAGAGGAAGCAGGAGGAAGCAGAGAGAGCCTTGGCCATTTTTTGTCCTAGTAGCACCAGGAGGCATCCTATGAATGAATGTCCATTGAATTCTATTGAAATTTTCTCGGTCTATGAAGATAACCACTCCATAGAAAAGTGCCCTTCTTTGCCTAGACTCAAAGCTGTATATCAAGGAGTTGAAGGGGTCACTGAGCAGATTTGCTACATTAACCAAAGGAAACCTCATGGGCCTAGAATACTAGGAGGGAATGCAAGGGCTGTCCTATGCATATTACAACCCCAACCAAACCACAACCATACCTTCTTAGGGACCCCCTGCTCATCCTTCCTAGTCTACACCCCCTCCTTGGTCCTTTGCATCTCAGTATCACTCCCATCTAGCCAACGAGTCATTTCAACCTTATGATCCACCAAAACCTCAGTGGAATGCACCGCTCCAGGGGTAGAGTCCCCAATACAACAATGCTCCAGCTCTATTTCCTCCACCACCTACCCAACCACAAGTCCTACACTCTGATACACCCAAGCAACCCCAGATCCCTGCCCATCCAAATCCAAACCCGAACAATAGGCAAGTTCAGTAGGTATACAGTGGAGAGACATCATACCCATCTTATCTTATGGAAATACAGGAGATTAACTCAAGATCTAGGAGAGTTCTCTTGAATAACCAACCTCCACCTCCACCTAGGGAGGTTGAAGAAGAAAGAGAGGAAATAAATCGTAAAGTAAATCCACCCTTTCTTGAAATATTAGCCCAACCACTCCAGCCTATCCCAGAAGAGACTGAACTTCTGGGAGAATTGAAAAATCTATTTGTAAAAATCCCACTTCTCTAGGAAATAAAATATTTTCCTATTTATGATAAGTTGATTAAAGAGAAGTGATTCAACCATCCATGGAGGCAAAAAAGGGATTCCCCTACCATTAATTTCATTGGGAAACTGTGTGACTTAATGTTAGGGCATGTAATCTGTCCAAAATATTTGGACCCTGGAAGCCCTGTAGTAGATGTGCACATCAATGGCACCATTGTCCCACACACTCTGATTGATATTAGGGCTTCCATTAGTGTGATGACCAAGGAGACCATTCTCAAGCTCAACCTCCAATATTCATTGAGGAAGACCACAACAGTTCTACAACTTGCAGACCATTCCACAGTAACACCTGAGGGAATTGTGGAGGATGTGATGGTCCCCATTGACTCTTGGGAGTACCGTGCAAATTTTCTAGTTCTCCAACCTAAGGCTAAGCTTACTAGTTACCCTCTCATCCTTGGGAGGCCATCGTTGGCCATTTTCGATGCTTACATTAGCTGCAAAGTTGGAAATATGACCATCAAGAATGAGCATATGTCCAAGAAGTTAGTCCTATACCCTCCTGCTCAACCTTCTCTAGAACATGACTTACCTTTATGGTTGGAGGAGGAGGAAGAAGATGAAGTTTATTCCTCCCAAGATTATACTTTACAAGCAACCATGGGAGGAAGACAGCATGATGAGGATGACTCGATTAAATACCTACTCCAAAGTCGAACCCCCAGTTAATTTCCCTTAGAAGAAGCAGTAAAGGAAACCTAGAACAAACATCAGCACAGAGTGGCAACTGAGCAGTGCAGAGTGGCAACTGAGAGTCACAATCTCCGTTGTAAAAACATTGCACTTCAAATGCAAGTGAGATTATATCTAAACCTTGTTACCAAAACATATTAATCATTTAACCATAGAGAGAAACTTGCGCATTCCTTCCAAATATTCACGTATTTCACTCATGTCTTCCTTGTGATGATGGATATTATTGCACATAGCTCACAATTCATGAAAATTCATAGCCTTTGTCAACTAGAGCCTGTTATATAGTGAAATATAATACCAATTCCTCCTTGTCTTGTATATTCATCCTACATACAAGGGAGCCATCAACTCCATCTTTCACCATTATGCTAGTCAACTTTATGTATAAATCTTGTTATATTTTATTATTGATATAGTATTTGTAAGCTTGCTAGATACAAACATTATATGTCATTTGCAGTATGATCTATCCAACGAAACACACTTGCTATAAAATTCAACTAGACATAAAATAAAAATCTAAGTAGATTTTGTTGGATCATTGGGATTATGTTTATTAGAGAATTTTACAAGCATTGATCATATTCTTTAGTTGGGCATCAAAAAACTAAAATTATTATGTGATTTCTTAAGAAAAACTCTCATTCTTCAACCTTCAATGCCTCACCTTTGTAGAAGAATACAGACTTGCAATTGAAAGGAATGTAAAAAATTAGAGAGTTCAAATGTAAGACACCAAAACCATAAACTGAAATTTCTATGGAGATATTTATTTTCATTCACTAGATTGATATCTTATAAATACCTTGTTGAGCATATATTACAGTCTTTTATTTGTATGACAACTGAAATGTTTATATAATCAAGAGTAAATATCATCTCATTCTTTTAATATTCAATGGAAATTTCTCTCTATGGAAAATATCACACAATCATAAACAAGAAGTTTCTTACGAGAAAAACATTTTCAAAATACTCAAAGGTTGTACTAAACAATGGAATCTATGGCATTGGTTGAGGAAGCTTTAGTGATCATGCCAACCATGAAATACAAACTATATATTTGAATTTAAATACATAGAATGAATTATAAATAACCAAATATAATGTATAAATAATAAATCAAGTATACTTATGAAGCGATATATGGCGTGTGGAATGATATACAATATATGGAATAATGCACCAATGATATAATCTATGGAATAAAAACAAAATATGTCTATCAAGCCAAACAAAAAAAAATACTTATCTATGCTAACCAGGTTATATTAATCATAGAATTTGATAAATTGAGGGACCTTCTCAATTGGCTCATGCTATTGGAAATTTATACTAGTTGAAATGAAGCATACACATGAACTTTACTTAAAACATCAACAACACATCATTTATATTAATGAAATCATAGGTCCAACATTACATATATGTAATTGAATTCTCCCTCATGGATTTCACACTAATGAATTACAGTTATTATCTATTACCTATTACTCATTACCCTCTTACTTTTAATACATTTTACATATTTAAACAAGAAAGAATGTAGACAAACCCTTAAGGAATGCCCTACATTGTGGATATCACATAATTGATTAAGTTGCAAGGATTTTATTATATTCATTAACACAAGTAAAAATAATATGTACATCTTTAATCCTTGTGATATTCTCATAAGATATAATTCATGAGAATATCCCTTCATTGTTGCCTAATATCGCATCCATTACTTGACTACTATATAATTTTTTGGGAGTAGTTTGACTATTGTTTTGACCATGAGGTGGCACGACCCATGTACACCCTAGATTTTATCCAACTAACATTGAACCATCTTGAGTTTCCTAAGAATAAAATTAAGATGGTGGATTCAACACTATGAGCGGGTTGGTATGCTAGACCATGAGGACAATTTTTGAAACTTCATAAGAGTTTCATGATCAGAGATAACATAACTACCATGAATAAAAATTCAACCAAAAACTCTTTTAATCTATCAAAAGTGATGGAAATTAATTAGGATTAATAACTTGTTAACTTTTGAGCATGAAATGACACTTATCTCTTAAAAATGGGAAAATATGGTGAAGCAAAAGGTGAGAGATGGTTAATAGGAGTATTTTAATGCTGAAAATAGCATTAAAATGGAGGCCTAACATATCCCCATGGATGATACATTACATTTTCTCATGCAAGTAAAACCTGTGGTTGATGCTCCTTCCAAAAGACTCTCAAAACTCAACAAACTTGATAAAACTGTATTGTGTTAAGAGATTATTACTATGTTCACATTGGAAAATTTATCCCTATAGCTTGTGTAATGCCAAGAGTTAAGTTTCTTTATACCACTTCCTAGGAATTTTGAGTAGCTTTTTATTCTCTCATGTCAGTATTGTATTATCCTTTTATAGTTGAACACTCTATTTCTTCAAAACTACGTTTTCACTCTTAACATTATATCCTATGTCACAAGGTTCGTTGAACTTTAACCTTGAGGTTCGAATTTTGGTGAACCTCAAAAATGTTTTGAGGTTCGACGAACCTCATAATGAATGACCAAGTCCATAGATCAAAACTCACAACTTCATGTCACAACTCAAGCTTGTATTTTATCCTTGCAGTTTCCAAGTTTGTGATAGCATATTTTATGTTTATTGATGTTGAATTATTACTATTTTATCCTATAATTCATTTTAAATTAATATATGTTTATATATATAGATGAAACTAATAGTGAACCTCATAAAAAAATTTGAACTCAAACCGAACCCGAACTCGAACCTGAACCATGTGACTTTGATTATATCTAGTATTCTAAATTCTTTGAGCTCTCCCTAAGTCTCTTAATTTTCTTCTTCTTTTTCTTTGAGTTTCAAGAAAGTTTAGTGATCAAGGGAACTTGAAAATGTTGCTTGTTTTAGTAGTTCAGAATATTATCTATCTTAGAAAAAAATTTCACCTATAATTGTAGAAGGTCTAAATATTTTTTTTATCATGGTGCACATAATTTTTATGTTTAGAGAATCAAATTATTAGGCCCGGTTTCAAAGACAACTACAAACCCTTCATATTTATTATGACTCTTCTCCATGTCTATCTACATCTCGTTAGTGGAAATATTTGGAAGGCAATGGAATTTATTCATTCCATTTCATAGTTGTTATTTTTTGGCCATGCTTCTTGTAAATTATTGAGGAATAGGCAATGGAGTTGACATATCCTTCTCTCTACCCTTTCTTAATTATTTTATTTTCTCATGGTTTTATTTGGGAATGTTGAAACCCTTAAGTCTTGAAGGGTTGAGGCTTCTACCTTGATCTTCCTAAACATCAATAGCAAAAGTATTCTCCTCCTAGAGAAATTCGTTATTAGGAACAACTACAATTTGAAACCCATTTCATTCCAGGAATGCATCCCAAGTGTTGTTTCATTTTTACAACTCCTTCATTTGAAGTTAACCAACCTAGATTCATCTTAACTCTGGATCTCCTAGCGTTGGGAGTGATCAAATATCTTTTCACTCTAAAATATGTTTACATCTCAAGGGATTTGATCTCTCTTAGCACTTGTTAGATCCGGAGTTAAGATGAATCTAGGCTAATTTTTTTTTAGTTTTAATATTATGCAATTTGACCAAGACAAAATGTTTTATTATTATTATTATTTTGATCCACCCAAATGTTTCTAGACAATAACTTTTAATATTTTTTATTTTTTAATTGAGCCCACATGTAAATGTTTACAAACATTCACACCACTACAACATCTCCCCATACCTTTTTTCTTTTAGATTTAATTAAAAAATGTTATAAAATAATATTAAAATAAAACATTTATAAATATTTTTTATTTTGAATGAGTTATGTTTTTTGGTAAAATGTTATTCATATTGCCTCCTACTCGTAAATGGTATTGTAACAAAGGATATTTACAATTTAATAATGTCCATGGTTAATAATCTTGTTATGATGTAAGCTTATTCTAAGTATTGTGTTTTAATTTCAAAATGTTATCTATGGTTTTTGGGGCATGTGGTATTGATAAACCATGGTATTGTAACAAATTCTATGTAGAAGTTAATGATATCATTGTAGAAAGAAAGGCTAAATTTGACTAATGCCTTAGTTAAATTTAGTAATTAGATTTCCAACATCACCAGGATGACTTGGATTGTAGTTAACTTGTGTGACATGAAATTTGTCTCCTAGTTTACTTAGTAAATTCAAGCTATATGCTAGAAGTAGAATTGTGCATGTAGTGATTGCTAAAGTTTAGCAATTTAGTTCAATTATTTGTAGTTTGACTCAGTTAACTAATCTCAAGCGCATAGTTGAGTCAGCTGAAGATTAATTGAGTAGTATAATTGTTGTTAACTTAGTGATCTCTTAGATAAACTAGTCAATAAGCTAAAAATAACCCACACATACATGGAATTCAAAATACCTATAGAGTGGAGGAAAAGGCAAACTTTAAGTATCAATTGTACACTAGTTGAGTGTACAGGCTTGGCAGTTAAGTAGGTGAATCATTCCTTGGGAATTGTGCAAGAAAATAGCACAAAATTCATATCTTTTAGGATCTAATTTCCTCTAGGATTCTGCAAGGAAATATGAGCAAGTTGGGGCCTTGAATTCGCTAAGTTCTAGCCAGAGTATGACGGTCAACACGAGAATAGGTTTACAGTGTGCGTTGTGCTTCAGGATCAAGGAAAGACACTATAATAGTTTGTCATTCTGATGTGATTAATGAAAAGTAGCAGTGGGGTCATTCCTAGTTGGGTTCCCCTATAAATAATTATGTTCTTGTCGTGCTTTAATGGTTGCATGTCATTTCATGTGTTTCTAAACAATGATTTCCATTCTGAAGAATAGTAGAGGAATTTTGTAATCTCTTGTTTTTAGTTCAAAAAATTAGTAGCAGCAAATTTTTATTAATTTCTACATGGTATCAGAGAAATCACACTGAAAACAAGTATATACAAGCTCTCCTTCAGAGACTTCAATTTGTAGATTCAATGAAGTAGTTTTCTTTCGTGTAGGAAAATGTCTTTCAACGGATTGAGATTGGAGAATGCCTTTGAGGTAACTTCGAATTTCATACCCTCAAAGGATAGAATGGAAGAAATTCTAGATGAAAATGGTGTGTTGGAGCGCACCAAAACTAACATTCCAAATTCAATAGTATCAAATGCACAACAATTAGCCTAGTCGAAGAAGGATACCACAAAATCTTGAAGGATCATCCTAGAGGGTGTGAGAGACCACATAGTCTCAAATTTACATGGAAAGGAGACTCCCTTTTCTATGTGGAAGACCCTCACTAATTTATTTGAAAATATGAGTGATGCCAGGAAATTGGGATTGAGGGACAAGCTCAGAAACATCTGCATGAAGAAAGGAGAAACCATTCCACATTACCTCTCTAGGTTCACTCACTGTTGAGATGATAATGGAGTAGTTGGAGAAAATATTCCCTCTTCAAAACTAGTGAACCTAGCGCTTTTAGGCCTTCCAAAATCCTGGCATAACTACTAGGACTTTATAAATGGAAGGGAAAACTTGCCAAATTGGGAGAGACTCTAATCCAATCTGGTGCAGGAGGAAATTCAGCAAAACACCAAAGATGGAGTAACATCCAAATCTGACAAGGAATAGAATTTTTCCTTGGTTGGGAAGGGAAAGAAGGGAAAGGGTAAGAAGGCCCAAAAAAAATCCAGAGACTAGACAGAACAGTGGAAAGAAGAAGGACTTGAGAAAGATAAATTGTTTTCACTACCACGAATTTGGGCACTATGTAATAAAGAGTCTACATAAGAAGTATAACGAGAAGCCTTCAGGAGGAGTAGGAGGTGAAGCATTTTCCTCACAATTTGAATTAGACTTCACTCTTATTGCATGCATGGCCAAAACTATAATGGGGAGTGTGTGGTATCTAGATTTAGATGTTGCATTCCATATGATAGGATGCAAATAATTATTTAGTATTCTAGAGGATAAATATCTCCAGGTTCACATAAAACTTGGGGATGATGGGTGACACGGTACCAAACTAACCAATATCGTAACCTTTAAGAGGGATTCAAGCTTCCACCTTCATCTAAAAGATGTCATGTATGTACTTAGGCTAAAGAAGAATTTAATATTTGTAGTTGTATTGGAGGACCATAGCTATGATTTCGTTTCAGTCGGGGGAAATACTTTCTGAGACATGTAGCTTAGATACTAGGAAGGTGAAATAGATTGCAGTTTGAGTAAAGAATGCCTACAAAATTGAGGTGCAAGCTTGCACTGCACTTAGTAGCAAGGAAAGAGAAATGTAGAGTCAAGATGTTGTAGAACTATAACATAAACGCATGGGACACGTACACCATGGGACCCTGAATATCATGTAGTAGATAACCACTGGTCTCTCGAAATGAACCCTTAACCAACATGAAGTCTACAAGGGATGACCAATGTGGAAATATGTCAAATCTCCTTTCCAGGGATGAGATAGCAGAGCTGGAGAAATCTTGGAGTGATTCCACTATGATGTATGTGGACCCTTTTGACATCCTCTATAGAAAAACACAGGTGTGTAATTTTTTTTATGACTTTTCAAGAAAATGTTGGATCCTCTTCAAGTGGAAGCAGGATGATTTTTTCTCAATATTTTTTGAATTCAAAGCATTGCTTGAAAAGGAGACTGGTAAGAAATTAAAATCCCTGATAAGTGATAATGGATAATAATATGTTTCTAGGACCTTCAAGGAAATTTGTGCGAGAGAGGGTATTAGAAGAGAACTGATAGCACCCCATAACCCATAGCAAAATGGGGTGACTAAAAGGAAGAAAAGAGGCATAGTTGGAGTAAGAGGAGCCATGTTGCATGATCATGGGTTGTCATTACCTCTATGGTAGAATCATGCAACACCATAGTTTATTTGCATAACAAAAGCCCTAATAGAATACTTGGCATGATCACACCTGAAGAAGATTTCTCTCGAGGAATCTAGATGTATCTCATTTCGTAATTTTTGGATATATTGTGTATTTTCATGTCTCCAAGGATAACAAGAAGAAACGTGAGCCTACAGTTGAGATGGGAATCCTTGTAGGATACACAAAGACACCACATAATTAATCGATGTATTTTCCCTCCCTTAGGGTAAAAATAGTGAGGAGAGATATCAAATTTGATGAGGTGAAAGTTTTTAGATGTTATTTAGAGCAAGAGTTGAGAATCCCACTAGAGTAGCATCTTTTAGTTGCTAAGGAGGAGCCTCATGCAAAGCTTCAGGATGTTGTGGAGAAGCCACATGCAGAGGAGCAGACAAGAAGTCAAATGAAGGCACCTACTCAACCAGAATCTTCAAGAGAGAGAAGGAAGAAAACCAGAGAAGTTGACATATCAGTACAGGATGCACGAGAGCATGTGGGAGATCCTTCATCTTAGCACAAGTAGAGAAGGTCACTAGAAAGGTACACCGACTGTATGGCTCTCCTGACATAACTCATTGAGATAGAGCCTTGTTCGTATGATGAAACAATTTCTAAACTAGTGTGGGTTGATGGCATGGTGGAAGAGTATGACTCCATCTTCAATAATAGTGTATGGGACATGGTATCAAGGCCAGAGAAGAAGTCAATGGTTGGTTCCAGATGGATTTAGAAATTGAAGCATGTAATTGATATTCCTATGAGGAAACATTTTCCACAGTGGAAAGATATTCCTTAATCAGAGCCATCTAGCATTAGGTATGCGTCTAGGGTGGAAGATACATCAAATGGATGTGAAGACTACCTTTCTCAATGGTGTTATTGAGGAATAGTTTTTAAATATAGCATCCAAAGAGATTTAAGACATATGAGAGGGAGACACGTGTGTGTAGACTCAAGAGAGCCTTGTATGATCTCAAATAGGCGCCATGAGCATGGTACACTCAGATTGACACATATCTCAGGGGATTGGGCTTCAACAAAACTGAAGTAGATGCCAACCTCTATCACATTGTGGTATATGGAAAGTTTCTTATCTTTGTTTTGTATGTTGATGACTTGATACTTTTAGGGAATGACTAGTTGATCTACTCTTGCAAGAATTACCTTGCGAGAGAATTTGTGATGAAAGACATGGGCTTGATGCATTAATTCCCTAGGATTGAAGTATGGCATAGTGGTGGTGACTTGTTTATGAGTTAGGGCAAGTATGCCTATGAAATACTTCATATATTTCACATAGAGATATGCAAGCCTATGGACATACGTCTAGCTACAAACTAGAGGAAGGAGAGTGTTTCTTCAGGAGAGACAGTAGATTCTACCAACTATAGACAACTTGTGGGATCCTTGATGTATTTGGTGAACACAAGGTCTAACATTTTATATACAGTTAATTAGTTGATTCAATCCATGGTGGAGCCTACCAAGATAAATTGGAAGGAAGGAAAGAATGTGTGTAGGTACCTCAGAGGAACAACCAAGTATTGGTTATGGTACAAGAGGAGAGAGGGAGTGAAGCTCCAAGATTCACCAAAAAAGATTGGGAAAGAATTTCATCAAAAAGAAAAGTAATTTAGGTGCTATCCTTAGTGTTGGTCTACAACTATTTCCTAGTATAACAAGAAGCAAAGGTCTATGGCACTCAGCTCATTAGAGGTTGAATACATGGATGCAATTCAAGTAACATGTGAGTGCATATGGATGAGGAAAATACATGTGGGTCTTTTCAGTCAAGAGATGGATCATTCTGATAATCAGAGTGGTATCAAACTCTCTAAGAATCCAATATTTCATGATATGTCTAGGCACATTGATATCAGGTACCATCACTTGCAGGATTGTTGCAGAGGAGTTTTATCATGCTACAGTACATTCCAGCTAAGAAGCAAGATGCATATATCTTAACAAAGGCATTTTCGAGAGAAAATTTTGAATTCCACGGGTTCAGGATAGGGGTGGTGCAAAATCCCTCTCTTGTTAAGAGGGAGCGTTAGACATTATAGTAAGAAAGGTTAAAGTTGACTTGCGCCTTAGTTAAATTTAGTGATCTCATTTTCCTCATCAGTAAGATGACTTAGATTTTAGTTAATTTATGTGACATGGATTTTGTTTACTCTAAGTTTTCTCAATAGATTCAAGTTATAAGCTAAAAGTAGAGTTTTACATGTAGTGATTGCTAAAATTTACCAATTTGGTTTAGTTATTTTTAGTTTGACTCAATCAACTGAGCTCAAGTACCTAGTTGAGTAAGTTGATCTCTCAGTTAAACTAGTCAATGAGCTAAAAATAGCCCAAACATGCATGGAATTTGAATTGTCTAGCTGGAGTGGATGAAAACACATATTGTAATTATCAATTGTATACTAGTTGAGTGTAATGGATTGGCAATTAAGTAGGTGAATCATTCCTTGGTAATTGCGCAAGAAAATAGGAGAAAAATCCTATGTTTTAGGAGTTAATTTCCTCCACGATTGTGCAAGGAAATATGAGCAAGCCTTGAATAGGACAATGAGTAGGAGAGGTTGTGTGCTTTAGGATCGAAGCAAGACATTGTAATAATTTGTCATTCTCATTTGATTAACACAATTGGGTTCCCATGTAAATCATTGTGTTCTTGTGGTGTTTTAATCATTACATGTGTTTCTAAATTGTGATTTCTACTCAACATAACAATATTAGAAAATTTCTATTAATTTCTACAAAAATGGGGTTGATCATTCATGGTAAAGAATTATGTTATATTGTTAGTATCAAATATTTATGTTCTTATTATTTAAATTTAAATATGGTTATCAAATCATTATTTAATTTAAATGGTAAACTGCATCTTAATTTATAAAATTATTTAAATGTTAACAAACTTACATTACATTAATAATGAGGGTGAATATTCATGGTTAAGAATTGTGTTTTGTAGTAAATATTATAATTTTTATGTGTTTATTAATTAAATTTAAATATGTTACTAAATCGTTATTTTAATTTATGTGATCTTGTAAACATTTATGATGTTTCACAATAAGCTAATAGTCAAAATTAACCATTTATGTACAGATATTTGGTCCATACTTTTTTCCCCAACTACATTTAAAAATAATAAAAGAATACTTACATTAATAAATTAAAAAATAGTAGTAGAAAAAAGAAAGTCAATGTGGGGTAAATAAAATACTTCAATTTTCACCAGTATACTACATCAAACTTTATATAAAGAGAAGTCAACAAATAACATGTAAAAATAATATTAGTTATACTACATAATGTGCAAGCCCCATGGGGGTTATGCGAGTTGGTAATCACAATGTGGTGAAGTTTGTTAGAAATGTGGGCTCCATATTGAAGGCCACGAGTTCAAATCCCCCGGACTATGCGGAGAGGGGCGGGTTATCTCTAGTTGTCGATTTGAATGCAACATGATGTGTAATTCATTGTATATTTAGTTGATATGTAACATTTAAAACAAATTATTAATAACAAAAAAATATATTTTATTATGAGTTATAAATAATATAAATTCATATCAACTCTAAAAGAAAAAATTATTGCTTACATTTTCACTTTCCATTATGAGGGAGGTGTAATTACACTTAAAATGAACTCATATATAATATTTAAAATATATATAGATAAAAATGAGGTATTATAAATCAAATATTCAATATAATATATAGAGTAAAAAAAATTGAAGATGAGAGAGTTGTAATATTTAAATAAATTATTAATAACAAAAACAACTTTTATATATTATATAAATCAAGTGAAAAAATAAAAAATTTCTTATACTTAAAATATTTTATTAGTGCGCTAATCTATTTTAACTCGAGATTTACCAAAGAGGAATCAAATCTCTAAAAGTGCACACATTTTCTCAAGCTTGCAATCAAAAAGAAGTTTGCATTTGGAGAAATTTGATCTCTGAGAGCTTAGAGTTCAAATATGAAGAAAAACAATATTGAAAATATCAACCTAAAAAGAAAGAAGACATATTAAAATCTATAAAATAAAGAGAAAAATACAAAATTATAAAATTAATATGTATGTATAAAGGAAATCACCGTAAATACATTTAAATGATTTATTATAATTCAAATTAAATAAATTAGTTTTTGCCAAGGAGGGGCTTGGAGATGATGAATTTCATAGATGGTGATGTGATGTTGTTAAGGCACTACTTGATGTGGAAGTACTATTATTCCTAAATAGATTTGGGTTATATATTGGATATGGAAGATTTAGTCACCATCTTTAAAAAATAATAATATATAAATAAAATATTCAAACTAATAATAATAAATTAATATAACAATAATATTATATTATTATGATGTTTTTATTATTATTATTATTAACCTTGTTGTGATGATGAATAGAATAAGCGGTTCGTCATCCTAATGTGATTTATCTATAAGACACTTGGTATGCAAAGTATTTTAAGTTCTATGGACATTCTGGAGGAATATTTTACAAGGATAAAATGTTGAGATTTAGCTCAAAAATAGTTATGTTTTTTGGTGTTTCAATGTATGGTTTTATGGACATGTAGCATTGATAAGTTATGGTATTGGTCCATAGTATTGTAACGCAATTTATTTATACTTCTAAAATTTTCATAAAAAAGTGGGAGTGAAAAAAAAATTAATAATAATTAAAACTTATTAGTTATATTATTAATTACTATTATATTATTATTATTTGAATCTGTGATGATGAACCAAAACAAGTAGTTCCAAACCCTTCTCCCGCTAAAACAACTGATGTGATTTATCTAGAACACTTGGTAATACCATAAAAACTAATTATGTATATAATCACGTGTATTTTGGAAACAATGATGTTCGTTAATTAATTTAATTAAATAAATAATTAATAGATAGATGGCACAAAATTAAGTTCTATGGACATTCCACAAATTATTTTACAAGGATAAAAAGTTGAGATATGTTGAGAGGTCAACAATAGTTTTGTTTTTTTTGTATTTCAATGTAATTATAAAAATGTTGTAAAATTAATTCAAAATTAAATTTATATAAAATATTTTGATTGTGAAATGAGTTATGGTTTTATGGATTATGCAACATTGATAAGTTATAGTATTGGTCCATGGTATTGTAACAAAATCTATTTATAACTTAAAAATTTCAATGGTAAAGTGGGAGTGAAATTCCATGATAAAGTGGAGGGTGAATGTTCATAGTTAAAAACCAACTAATCTAAGTTATTCATAGGAATTGAGCAATACAATTTCAAGAAAAATTGTATATTTTGTTTTTTTAAGATACATTTATATTTTTTTTAAATTTAACATTTAAACTCGGTTTTTTTAAATATCTATCAAATTTTGATTAAAATTAATTAAAAAAACTGTCTTGAAAAAAGCCACTTTATCTATAAATTAAATTACACATTTTATTAATAACTAAGTAATTTGAAAAACTATTAACTTAACAAAATAATTAGAAAAACTCACTTGATAACCCCTAAAAAAAATTAAAACAAATATAAATATAAAGTTACATGGAACTATAATAAAAACACTTAAAATCTGTGTCAAACTGGTAAAAGTGTGCCCTTCAATTAACATTATAATAACAATAACAGTTGGAATCTGTGCCAAAATAATAAAAAATTAATCCAAATATCCATTACTACGAGCGTTATTTTAAAATATATAAAGATAAATAAGTAAAAGTAATAATTATCAATAACGATAGAGGATCAACCACCGCGGGTGGTCTTCCAGGTCACACTTCAAAAATTATTTCACCAAGTAGATAAAGAGAAAATAATTTTTTATAATTTATGCGTGGAAGAGGGGGCAGACCGTTATATCACGGGATGGTTTTGTGGACTTATATTGTTTTATATAACTCGTGTGGGAGGCCTGAATCCTGAAACCGGAGCGCACTGACGGAGAGCTGTGAAGGGTCCAAAGTGCCTGCAGCCCAAATACTGAGATTTCTTTCTTGGCGCGAGAAAGAAATATTTTAGCAATGGAAGCAGAAATATGGCAAAGGCTCCCAGATGAGTTGTTGCATATGATTTTAGCGAAGCTGCCCATTAGGGTTCTGGGCAAAATGAGGGCTGTCTGCAAACAGTGGAAACATCTACTGTCATCTCGTGATGCCTTTGAAGGGCTTGTTCCAAAATGGTCGCTTTGTTCTACCCCGGGGTTTCTGATTCAGATCCATTGGGATTCCAAAGATGATGTGGAATTTTGGGTTATAGAAGGATGCAGTACTGGTTCACACATTTACAAAGTGCCTCTGCTCAATTGCATCGTTCTGGATAGTTGCAAGAGCATCGTGTGTTGTCATGAACGAGGGGATCGGTTGGCTCTTTCCATAGGAATTCCTGGTACCAAGAATTGGAGACACCTACCTCGTCCTCCTCTACCTGGCTACACTTTCAGTGGAATGGTTTTCGACTCTTCCACGAGCCGTTGCACTGTCCTTCTAGGCTATTCTTTGTTAAACCACCAATTGCAACAAGTTCAAGGTGTTAATAGAAGAATGATGGAGATGTGTATTTATGATTCAGAATCCAACGCGTGGACTCGACATTCCACCGTGGTCCCAGATCATATCTCTCCTTTTGATAAGGGTATTTTTTGTCAAGGAAAATTTTACTGGACGGCTGTCACGCTAGATTCCCGCATCTTCATCGCAGCCTTTAATATTGCTGACGGAGTCTGGACAGAAATCCCACTCCCCCAGGGATGGCGCATGATTTATCCAGAAAATTTTGCTGAATATGATGGCCATTTCGTGATAGTGGATCGAAAGGATGCTGATTTTATTCGCATGTGGAAGTTGAATGAAGCCGGAGAATATGAAATATGGTGTGAGTTTCGCGCAAGTGCTTTGTCAAAACAAGACTTCCCGTCATTTCCTTTGGTGACGGTGAACAACAGTGGTTTTATTGTGGCACTTGATTGCAGATTAAATATGTCGATATTCAACTCTACCGGAAATTCGATCGTCCATAAATTGGAATTACCGGGACGTCGCACGTCTCAGACACCAGTTCGAGGGTTTGCATCAGCTTTCGAATCTAGCAATCTGATGTGGCCTTAGTAATTCTTTTGCAGGATAACAATTACTTTGTTGAATTATAGCTATTAGGGTTCACCCGTGGAATTTAATTAGAGGGATTTATTTCCTGTGGTTCACCACAAAGGATAATTTGCACTTATTTTTATTGTTAAATAAATTTGGATTGAGTAGGAATGGTTAAATAAATTTTGATGGGATAGCAATAGTAATTGAGTCAAGAATTCTGTTCTTAATAGGAGTATAAGAATAGTTATTAATTTGGATTGCAGAGGATAATCTGCATATACATTTATTGTTAAATAAATACCATAAATTTAAATTTGGATTGGATAGTTATGTTAAATAGCTTTAGATTTGATAGGAATAGTGATTGAGAAATGAATTCTTATAATGATGGCAATTGATTTTATTTTGGATTGAATAGAAATATTGATTGACTCATTACTTCTTTGGTATTTGAGATGTAATTTTTTATATTTAACTTGAGTGTCAAAGCTTTTTTAGTCAGTTTATTGAATTTTACTCCCTATCTAGAGAAGGCAGGTTTAGTCATTTGTATCATCCAAGAATTATTCATTTGTGTAATGTAAAGGAGGTTGCCCCATTGAAGGGGCTGAATTCTAGGGAGTTGATCTATATCTTCTACCTTTTGTGAGCTGGTTTCATAACAATACCTTACTATTCAAGTAAAGTAAGGTGAGGTGCCTCTTTGCTGACAACTTGATTCCTTCAGATTTATTAGAAAGTAGATTTTAATTGTGCTACATTGTATGTACAGGTGTACTTCATTGATTTTCTATGTTTCTACTCTTGCCTTGGTTTCCTTGAGGGAATGCCCAAAATTCTATAAGCAGGGGAAAGGAACAATTGTTTCTCAACCATTGTCCAACTACTGGACCACCTAAGGTAAATGTGTTAAAATTTCTCTTGTATTTTACTTCATTTGCATTTACTACTTAGATATTTTAGAACTTATTCCCTCTTTGGTCTGCTTTTGTGGATAGGATTCCTCCAACGAATGAGTATGGTCATTGAACTTCTAGGTTCTGGATATTTGTACAACCCTACTACAACTCTCAAATAACCTAGGTTTTCAACTAATATAAAAGTCTTCTGGCTTAACCCTATTGTTTTTTCTGTTAATTGCATGTGTGACTTGTAGCTCTCGGTTGTAAATTGATTCCTACTTCATAATGCTCCTCTATCATCTAACTTGAAAAAAATATTTGTAGTTTTTTATCTTGATTCCCTTCGGTTAATAGGAAAGGAAATACTCTCTGAAATGTGTCTGCTATATGATTGAATGACCATGAGCCAGATATAATTTTTGTTCTTTATTTAGTTTTTTTGGGGAAAGGGATTACACAACCAAGGTTTCCTCCTTTTAAATGGTTATAACTCCACAACTTACTATCTTTTAAAGCATTGTGAATTCATTCTCATGGTGTGAACTATGTCGCTGCTACAAAAGCCACAAATTTGATTTACGGTGTATATATTTATTAGTTCAAAAATGGTGAAATCTTCTCAATTTTATAGTCAAACTTATACTGGTTCCAAGTATTAAACTTCTTTAAATTCAATCATAATTATTTACAGTTTACAATGGAATTTATTGGTGGTGATAGTGGTTAAGTTCCTTTTATTGTCCTTATATAGTCACGCTTACTGTGTGCAATTATCTGGTTTTTCCCTTGTTTTTTTTAAGAAAGGATGTTCACAGATTTATGGTATAGGCTTCCTGCAATCTTTCTTTCATTTTTTCTTCCATCACTTTGACCCAACCATGAGGTCTAAATTTTTTTAGAAATATTAGTTCCTTACAAATTATTTCCATGTCTTCCCTTAAATACTTCCTTTATTAAATGATTCAAGGTTATTTTTTCAGTTACCCATATGTTCATTTCTAGTATTATTTCCTTGTCATTCTCCTAAGAATATAGTCATGAGTACTATCATGATTTATAGTAAAAGTAGTAGTATTAGTGAATATAGTTTATTTTGTCTTTTGGGCTCATTCTACTATCCATTTCACATTTGTAATTACAAAACAAAGTAAGAAAGAATTTGGTGTTTAAAAATAATTTGTTTTCTACCACAACTATTTTATTACTAGTGAGACTGTTCTTCTGAATACTATATTATCATTCAACATACTACATGTTATCACTTGGATTGAACCTTAGGCTGAAGGAAGGCAATGCTAGAGTAACCACAAACCACTCTTAGCCAAATAGCTAGCCCTACTAGGTTAGGAGAGGGCTCTCTCCGTAAGGATCTTAGCCAAATTGCCTCGATATCAAAACTGATAGTAGGATAGGTATAGTAGCACAATTTTTTATTTGATTTTGAAGGTTTTTGCTCAATGAGGAGGAGCCAAACAATTAGGGCAAGGAAATTAGGTCAAAACTACAAGGTGTTCAATGGGGCAAGGTAGGCACAATGATTAGAACCTTAGGGTTTTATGGATGAGGTGAAAATACAGGTAAGGAAGCTAGGAAGAGCATGTACACCTCATGGATTCTTCCTAAACCGAAGAAAACACAAACTGTGAAATGTCTACACAAAATAGAGCATAAAAGTTATGGATCCCAAAACAATACATTTTAACACATGAAAACATAAGAAAAATTGAACTGAGCATCATAATGCATGGCTCCCAAAGAAATAGCTATAATTTTTCATTAATCTCCTGTTGTAACTGGTACAAAATGATGTTTATTAAAGCCTAAGCATTCCCATGAATCCAACCTTTAAAAATGACTAGGGAAATACATAATATAGGCTTCAAACCACCCATCCTAACCTCAAGGGGTCTAATCCATGAGAAGAGGGAAAGATCCAAGAAAGGCTGAACCCATAACAAGAGAATAGGATGGTCAAAATGACTCATCCCTAATCCAAGCAAACTGATTCATTACACCTCATGAACTTGATTTATTTAATGTATTTACCCTAGTAAGTACTAGAAACACGATAATTACATTTAACTCATCATTTATATATATATATATATATATAT
>APFE030005063.1:143812-160724 GCA_000404065.3 Pinus taeda
ATGCCAAGCCTGTAGTGCCAATGCCAAGCACACCCTTCATCTTCAGGTGCACTTTTGAGTGCCTTCCCAGTGTCCAAGTTGGGCCCAAAATAGCATGTTGGAAATATCTTCAAGTGTACTTTCCATAACAGCTTGGATTTTTGTATTTGGAGTTCATTTTCCATGTCAGAAGTCAATTCAACCAACACTGCTAAGCGTGTAGTGCCCAGGCCAAAAAGAGGGCAGAAAGGTGATTTGTTGAGGGTTTTTGGCCCTTTTGGTCAACTAGTTCTACTCCAAAACCTTAGCAAATGCAAAGGGTGCATGTACTCATAATTGTGAATCCAAAAATGCCGACCATTTCCTCATTGGATGCCCGAAAAAAGAGCGTAGCTTGCGCTTTTGACCTCCATGTCTATGCTAAAAATTGTCTGAAAATCTCAGCAACTTCTCTCAAACTCAAAAATGGTTCAACATGCCCAAAACTATCTTTTTATGACTGATCAAAGGTTAGAGTCATGTAGGGATGCCTCAGCAAATATGTCAAGTCTCCTCTTCTACTCTTGCTTAGTCAATTTGTCAATTTTCTCATGAGCTCTTTTGAGCTTACGCCTTGCCACTTGGTTCATCTGTGGATAATACTTGACCATCATCCTTTCTATTTCAACATCTTTGTTTTTCTTGTCCAAGAGGGTATCCAAGTGTGTGTTCAACTTCTCAAGCCAAGACTCTCTGTTCTCAGCTATGTCCATGGCCAATTGCTCATTTAAAGTGAGTTACTTCTCTAGTTCTACCTCCTTTTGCCTTTCAAGCTCTAAAGTTCTCTTTAATCCTCTTATTTTTGCTCTTTCTCTTTGTCCGTGTTCATCATCTGGCTTTCCATAATCTCCATAAGCCTCATCAAGCTGAAATTTGGCTTTCTCAGCCTCCTTCTTTGCCTTGTTGTACTTGGTTTGCATCAATTCCTCCTTGGCCTCTAGCTGCTTGTTCTCTTGCTCATAAAAGGAGATGATATATTTGGCCCTTTGTAAACTGGTCTCAAGCTCCCTGACATTTGCATCCTTTGTTTTCAAGGCAGCTTGACTGATTTTGTCTTTCTTCTCATCATCTGAGTTCACAAGGAGAAACTCTTTTTGAGTGTCATGTTTTTCATGCTCCTATTGTACCTCCGCTTTCTCCACCATTTTTTATTTTCCTTTAACCTGTAACATTGATGACGAAGGCAAGGCCCCTCCCACTTTCTGTGGGGTAAATTCCTGCCTCGTTCCCCTTCTTCTGAACTACTGTGACTCTCTTCTACCATGTTTCTAAGGTGGAAACTTGAGGGACTGATATGTGGGTCAAGGTGAGTGAAATAGTAAGGGATATTGAATGAAGTACATGCAAGGATGATTTGAGGGTGACAAAGTCTATGAAGTGCTATAATTATGATCAAATAGGTGATTTTGAAAACATACAAGAAAGGCTTTGCTAGCGTTTTAAAATTTAGGGTGCCAACTTGCTTAATTAATGGCAAAAAAGAGAGATTGGGCCACTTACTTGTTGTATGCAGATAATAGAAGCCTTTGTAGCTTGAGCAGATGAAGAAACGTGGTATTTTGGCATTCATAGGGTTGTCCAGACTTTATTGCCCAAACACTTAGCACCAAGTGCCACCGCGTAGCGTCCTTGACAAATGTGCCCTTCAACGCACAAGTGCACATCGCACTTGAAATTTTCTATAGCTTGGTTAGGAAAATGCGCCCTTCACTCCATAGGAATGCAGGCCCACACTCAGGCACACAGGAACTCTACCCAGCATTCAGCATCCTTGTTAAATGTGCCCTCCAATTTTCAATTTTATTTTGATTGCCTTTAGGATGTCCAAATTAAGCCCATGATAGCTCGTTGGAATTGTCTCTCTCTTAGCTAGCAATTGACCTATCAAGGACTAAAAATGATCAATTATATTCCCTTGAAAATTCAATTATCCCAAGTGTTACACAGTAAAATGTCACTGCCATCATGTCAGTCTCCCTACTGTACTATAAACCACATTCACCCATACTCATGCTCCTCAGTAATGGCTAAAAAACCCTCTTTGCCTAAGTTAAATGAATCATCCCGTCTGTTTATAAAATAACCGCGCTGATAGGAGGCCAATGTTGTTGTTGCGCTGCCAGCACGGAAGCACACGTCTTTTCCGCGCTGGTCTCATTTCTACGAACAACGCTCCCTCCGTTTGTCCTTTTCGCGCTGACCGGAATTCTTCTACGTCGGTCTGCAATGTCAGCGCGGTAGTTCACGGGTTTTCCGCGCTGATCCTGTTTGGGCGAATTTGTTCTAACAACCAACCTCCCAGATCCCTCCAGACTTGGTTGTTAGCATTGTTGAGGTCGCCATCCTTTCTCTGGCATGTCTGTTCGACTGACCATCCACTTATCTTGGGGGAAAGCTCATCCTTTACCTATTCATGGAGAATCCTTCTCTTTATAAGCCTCCTCCATTGCCCATGAGCAGCTAGTTTGGAACATATAGACTTTGATTGAGGAATTCTTAGTGCATTTTAGTGCTGCTCTTTGTAGGCATTTGGTGTTTTGTGTGAGGATTGCTTTGAGCTTGAGGAAGGTCATGAGCTTGTTGCCTTGTATGTGAGAGAGAGACCTTTTTGACTTGGGAGATTTGTTTCAAAGGTGAATGCTTGGAAGATATGCTGGCTGGACCCTCTAGAGAAGGACTCAGCGTCAGGACTTCGGTTGTACCTTACTCTATTTCCTGTTAATAAAGATAGATGACTACTCTTATGGTTCCATTTCCATTTGTCCAATGAATGATTGATGTAAATTGTATCCTTCCTAACTGATACATAGTTGTAGTTAGTAGATTTTACGCTCTTGTTTGCTCTCTTTTGCTTGTGCAGGTGTTCGTCCGCGAGGATAGCAGAGAATTGTGATTGGCTGGAGCAAAGGAGCGAGGGGATCGTCTCTTCGACAAACATAGCGTTGGAATCCAAGTAGGTTTCCTTTACCCACTTGTTAATTACAACTAGGAACCTGCAGTGTAGCATTGTTTGATTGTTGCTAGACCCCTTTTGGGCTAGTAGGGATCGCCTCTATCCGTAGAGGGTATTTACCTCTCCAACAGTCCCTCAAAAGGCTTTTGCATAAATGTGGAGAGGATTCCAACAGTAAACGAAATGTATCGTCTAGTAGTAGTCAGGTAGTTGAGACTTCCTACAAGTTGTCTATACTTTCTTGCATCCTCATATTCTTTTCCTTTAATGGATGTGAGCTTTAAGTTTTGTTCCAATGGACTAGTCAGAGGATTGCACTCATTCATGCATGTTCAATAGATCTCCAATGTACTTCTTTTGAGAGAGGAATATAGACTTAGGATGTTGAGTTACTTCAATACCAATATAGTAGTGAACATAGCCCAAGTTAATCATTTCAAAAACTTTCCTCAATTCCTTCTTTATGGATGAAATGTAGCTTGTTGTTCCATGTCATCAAAATATCATCTAAATATACCACAAGTTACACAACTATTTTTCCAACTTTCTTGAGAAACAAATTTGCATCATCAAGATCATAATGTTTGAAGTTGAGTTTCAGGAGATGCTCAGTTAATGTTTCATACCAAGCTCGCAGTGCTTGCTTGAGGCCATACAGGGATTTCACAGGTTTACATACTTTATGTTCATGTCCCCTCGCAGCAAATCTTTCAGGCTGGGATATAAAAACATTGTCTTTCAGATCTCCATTCAAGAAAGCAATTTTTACATACATTTGATGGACTTTCCCACCTTTCTGAGCTCTTAAGGCAAAGAGTTTTCAGATGGTAGCCCATTTTTCTATGGGAAGAAAGTCTCCCCATAATCAAACCCTTCCTTCTGTGCAAAACGTTTTGCCACAAGCCTGGATTTGTGCTTGTCAAGTGAGCCATCAAATTTATATTTGTTCTTGTAGACCTGCTTGCAGCCAATTGGTTTGGTTCCCAATGTAGGATCAACCAGCTTCCAAGTTCCATTATTTATCAAGGCATCATACTCCTTTTGCATCGCTTCTTTCCATTCGTCATGAGAAGCATCTTCTTTGAAGGAAGGTGGTTCAAAATCTATAGAAAAATTTAGTTCATAATCATAAGAAATGTCCATATCAACATGTGAAGAAAAATCATCTATATCACCTCCATTTTTCCTAGTTAAATTTCATGTTCTTGTCTTTCCAACCTCATCAAGATGAACACTTTCAAGTGCCTTTGTCAACCACTTTGGGGTACCTTTTTGAGATGGTCCAGGCTGCTCGATTGATTGAGTTGGGACAAAGTCAAGATTGGGTCTCCCAATTCTGTCAATCACATCACTCAAAGTATCATCAGTGGTTGGAGTTTCATGTGGGGGAGAGAGTGCTTCAAAAGAAGATTCCATAAATTGATCCAATATAGGAATCCTCCCTTCAAGATGTGGAATTTGATTATCAAATTTTTGAAATGATTTTGCATGTTTGAATCTATTCAAGTGGTCAAGTTGTTGCTCAATAACATTGTCAACTTTCGAAGATTCAAGAAAGATTACATCTCTAGATACAACAATTTTTTTCTTAACTTCATCGTAGAGACAATATGCTTTGGAGGTATTTGAATAACCCAAGAAGATACACTTACAACTCCTTGCACCAAGTTTATTTTATGTACTTTTGGTATCAAGGAATAACAGGTGGAACCAAAGACCCTCAGATGCTTTATCGAAGAAATGTGGCCATACCACATTTCATAAGGAGTCTTGCTTCTAATAGCATTAAATGGACATCTATTCTTTACATATACAACACATAGAACTGCATCAGCCCAAAACATCAATTTTACATTCTTGAAAAACATCATGGAATGTACAATATTCAAGATTGTCCTATTCATTCTTTCAGATACTTAGTTATGTGGGGATTATAAGGCACAGTTGTTTGAAGTTTGATCCCATGATGGAAGATATAGTTTTCAAATTCATTTGAAGTGTATTATTTTCCATTACCAGTGTGAATAGAGCCAATATGAGATTGTGCATCATTTTCAATCCATGTATGAAAGTTCTTGAATGTATAAAAAAACATCAGATTTGTTCTTCAATAAATAAATCCAACACATTCTCGTGTAGTCATCAATAAATGCCATCATATATTTATTTCCATTTGCAGAAGGAACAAGCATTGGACCGCATAAATCTGAGTGAATGAGTTTTAGTTTTCTATGTGGTCTGGAATGTGAATCATGAAAACACTGCTTGTTATGCTCTCCTAGAATGCAAGCATCAGATTGCTTAAGTTTCCAAGGAATTGTAGGCAAACAAATAACACCATTTTTCTTCATCAAGAGAAGGTTGTCATAGTTCAAGTGTCCAAATCTAGCATGCCATAAGATACTTGATGGAAATGTACCTTCATCATAATGAGAACTATATGAGAAATTTTGTGCACGAGCATAGGTACCTTGCAGCTTGAGAAGGCTTTCTTCTTCTATCCCTGTCATGACAAGTGAATGATCTGATGTTTTTCTCACCTCAACCTTGCCATCAAACATATGAATGGAGTGTCCTTGCTGGAAGATGTGAACCAAGGACAACAAGTTTCTCCTCAGCTGTGGGAGATATAAAACATTATGCAGAAGAAAGTCTGGGGGATCAAGAAATTTGAGCCTGATTATGCCAAGCCCTGATGGCTTGAGTTTTGATTTGTCTGCAAAATATACTACTCCATCAACATTGTCAGTAAATTCTTCAAAAAAATCTCTTCTGAAAGTCATGTGGCAAATTTCTACTTAATCAAGCAACCAATCATTTTTCCAAGTCCCTATCATTGTAATATATTATATTGATTTATGACAGGGGTCACAAAGAGCCATTCCTGAGTCCACCCATACTTAGGTTTGAATGCTCGCTCTTCTTGATTTACTGCTATAGCTGCTTTTGGTGCCAACCTCATCATTTATGCCTTTAAAGTCCTGCTGAACATAATTGACACCCTGATTTGGCCTAGGGTTGCGTATTACAGTGTAACAGAGAAGACTCTAGGACACGGGGTTTTTATCTTTGAAATAGGTGAAACAGACGCTTTTTTTATTTCCCCATAAGTCCCCTTTATTATAGCTCCTTTTTTAATTTTCCTCATTTTAATACGGGTTGGAACTAGAGGCTTAGTCCTTCAGGCGCTAAGACTTTCAATAGCTGTACGGGTACCTTTTCCCATTTACAACTTGAATTTCCTTTGAATGCCCCATACGCCCCATCGATCGATGTCTCAGATGTGAAATCCTTATCAAATAGACTGCAATCACTTATCACTTCTGGGGGGTCATCTTTCCTTATCAAAATCGCATCTGGGGAGGAGTATTGGTGGAAGAATAAGCCTTCACTTCATTCAATCACCAATCGCCAATCCTAGGGTGATGTCATCACTACTATGTGTCACCTTGTGAGTGGTGACATGTGTCGCTCGGAAATTGCCCCACAGGACCCCTCAACATGCTAAAACTGAATGACACATGTCCACCTATATTGTCACGTCAGCGTCCATACTGCCACGTCAGTGTCCATGCTGCCACGTCACTGATAACATCAGTTGACATGTCAACTCTAAGGACCAATCATATGCCGCAATGTAGCCCCCTAGAGGAGAGAGAAAAAGACCTGTCGGACCCTGTTTTCGCATGCATTTCCTTTGTAAATGAATTTTGCCCCTCCCTAGTGATTTAACATTATATCGCAAATCGGTGATAACACAAGGTTTTAGAGTGTGGGGGACTGCGATGTTGTGGGATGCGAGATTGCGAGATTGCAATATAGCGATATTGTGGGATGCGAGACCTGCGCGAGGTGGGATTGTGGGATTGTGGGACTTTGAGACTGCGAGAATGCAGGACTACAGGACTGCAGGACTGCGGTATTGCTAGGATTGCGATACTGCGAGAGTGTGGGATTTACCGTATTCTGCCACATGGAGGAGAGAGAAAGGGCCCACCTATCCATGCTTCTGTTCTGCATTTCCTTTGTAAATGAGTCTCGGCCTCCCCAGGCAATGTAGCACTACATCGTAAAACCTGCCCTTCTCAAGGTTTTTAGAGTGCTAACCCTTTTCTCCACCGTTATGTCAATGCGCCAATCGTCGTTATTGCGAGATGTTTTGTGCCTCGATCCCCCGACTACCGATATGTCGATAAATGCTCCTCTCAGACCCGCCGAATGCCGATATGTGATATCGGTGATCAGAGGAGCATTGTTTCTGCATCCCTCCAGTATCCCTTACCTTCCAGAAAGCCTAATCTACAATTGTGATTTGTCTCAGACCTCCAATTGTGATTTGTCTTCATCCCTTAGTGTTTTTTCTTTGTTTTCGGGTCTTCCAAATGTAATCTTCAACAGTCTCTAACTTCTGATCTAGGAGTCCTTTTCTGGACTTCTATATACCATTGGAAATCTCTTTCCAAGAACTATGCAATGGAGAGGTTATAATCAAGCTCAGATAGCTTCTGTGGCTCAGGAAATGGCTTCAACTTCACTATTATTATGCATCCTAGACAATTAATGATTTAAAAAGTAGTGAGTGAGTAGTGAGTGACAACAACCCTAATCAAGGTGTTGGGCCCACTCTCCTGAAAAGGCATTGTTGGATTAGATGTGTGCATAGCTTTATTTTCTGTTGTGTTGTCTCTTTGTTGTGTAATGATTTCAGTGTGTTGTTGTGAGTCTTAACTTGATGTTACTCTAATTTTTTTGTTACAGTTATAACTTGTTGTTACACTTTGTTATGTTATGATTAAATGCTTAATGTTGCATAGGGAACTTCTGGCCTGCATATACCTTGCATGATAGCCTTGAAATAACCAATCAAGCTTCAGGTTGATAGTTAACATGAAATTGGGTGAATTTCATGATTCATATATGAACACCAACAATTGGTAACCGTTCCTTGGAGTATATATGTTTATGAAAAGGTAGTGATTTGATCTTACTTCACCAATAAGCATTAATGTGATATTTAAGGTTAGTTTGGTGAACAAAGAATCTGGAAGTAGTCATTACTATGCACACACTTTATGTTTTGGTTTGGATCCATATGATTTGGTCTTTCAATTGTTGAATATTCATGTGCATCATATTTTTTATGAAGGTCTCATTCCACTGATGAATCACACAGGGATGACCTTGTTATGTGCATCTTTTGGTTGATGTGCACTATACATTCACTGGTAATTATATTTATTCAGTGTGCATGATTATGTAACTTTTCTTATGGTTATGACACACATGTAGGATTGATTTAGATAAATATACCCATAAATCATTTGTTTTTTGAAGTTTCTCTTGTAGAAATCTTCTTGAGCACAATGGTAAAAATATTCTCTAGAGTTATGACAATTTATGTGATTGTACATATCTACTGCATTTGACAGTGTAAGTTTCATTTGAGACTTTGTACATGAGATGAGGTTGATTCGAGAACAGAGAGGAAGTGTGAGGTAGAGTTCGTATTCTAACTAGTTTATTGCATAGACTATGAATGTTTACCCATGGTCCACAAAAGTATGATTGCGAAACAATTTACCTAGAATGTTGAATATAGGTTGGGTATGTAGGGATGTGTGTGGGAGAGGTATTTGGTACTAACAATGATGCTTGCAAGGTCTAGAAAGTTATGAACAAGGTTTGGGATTTTTGGATTAGTTTCTACTTTTCATTAAAGTACTTTGTAGAGATAGATCTTAGCAAAAATAAACATCTTGACGAAGCTTTTCTATGATAGATTCTACCTATGAGTTTGATGTATGTATTATTGTTGCTTGACCTTTTACCATCTTGCAGAGACTAAATATTGTATGCTTTTTTATGTATGGCTTATTGTGGAAGGCTTGATAGTGCTTTGAGAGCTAGTGAGTGCACAAGGGTTGTCATTATTCCAAAGTTTAGTCCTATAATTTGAGCTTGTGTTAATGGTAAATTGAGATTTCCATATTAATGGATTCCTATGATTAGTATCTACTTTTGAGTCCATATGTTTCGAGTGTCTATGATGATGCTATTTTGATATTGATGTTGAAATATGATTTGTAGAGATATAATGATTGCAGGGAAGGCCTTCTCTCATTGAGAAAGGTGTGGTGTATTGATTAAGTCATTAGGGTTTGGATATTTTTTTGTTTTATTGGTTAAAATGATGATGGTTATTATTTATGGTGTGCAAATGTAATTTTTCGAAAGTTGAGTCATATTATGTATGAACAAATACTAGTACTCGATTAGAGTTTGCCATTGTTGTCTCGACTGAGTAAGAGGGTTTCTTTTGGTTAATTGTTGTTGATGGTTCATGGGTATGGTATGAGCAGAGACATTTATTGATTGATAATATATATGGCTATGGATTACCAATAGGTAATGTGGTTATTGCAGAGAAAGTTATTGTTGCCAATTAAACAAAGTTCAAATGTATATTAAGAAATTTTTATTATTGATCAAATATTTATTGTAGAGAGGTTTTGGTATCTTGTTACTCATATTGAGCATAATGATGTATGAGGTACTAGATTGAAAATTGGATGAAACATGACCTACAGGGTCTGTTTTTGTGTCGGGTGGATCTAGTGTGAAATATTTTAAAGCGTGGTCCACAGAGGGTCTAAGTGTTGGAGCCTATAGTGAGGGAGTGGTAGCTTCCTTCTGATACTGGTCAATAAATTCAATCAAGGAGTATTAGCTTCCTTCTAGTTGTAACTAGAGAAACAAGAGGAGGTGGTAACCTCCAACAGGTAGGAACCCACACACTAGTAAGTGCCTATGCTAGTGCAAGAGTAAAAGAAGGTTTTATTTATAATAATAAGAAGAAGATTGAGACAAACACAATAGTGGTTTTTGCTAATTGGGTTTTCCACCTAATATCTTGTGTCCCTATGTGTTGATATGTCAATGATGTGTTGTATTATTATGTTTCACGTGCTTTATGATTAAATGATGCTCATGATTTATTGCTCTTGCTAACACCTAATGCATAATGTGTTGTGAATTAAATGATGGTTCAGTTAATAATGCAAAAGGAAAGTAAAATTACTAATTGCATGAAAATATTGATTCACCCCACCCCTCTTAGTATTTATAATAGTAAATTGATTTAATGTAATAGTTTTTATATTGTATGGCATGTAAGAGATGAATTCATGTTTAATTTTAATCCCTACAACCATTCTTTCAGCAGTGTATTTTTTAGTTTCTAGTATTGAATACAAGCCAATTGAATGTATTTTTGCATATATGTTTCTTATTCCTCATCATCATATAAGCTCTGGGTCGATAATTAGATTATTGGTAATTATACAATTAAATTTCCAACATTTTTGGTGTCATTGTTGTGGAGGTGTCAAGAGAATAGGTCTTGATTAGTTTGTTTGTTGTTGTGCAGGATTTTTGTTTGTAGATCCTTGTTTGTATAGTATCAAACATCCTTAAATATAAAGAGATAGGAGTGATAATACAAAAGGTATGAACCTACACATCCACTTTTTCTAGTTTCTAGTCTCACTAGATTTAGATGATGTTGGTACTATATGAAACTAGGAAAGAATGATAGGGAGAGGGATAGATATAAATAAACCTATTACTTGAGATGGCATAGTAAACCCCCTCACCCCCCATCCCCCACCCCTCATTCACTAATCCATGTGTTGGACAAGGATTAGAAATTATCAAAGTGATACTAAAGAATGTTCAAGAATTTATTGGGTGAAGAAAGATGTTACTCCAAATGCTTTATTAGCTCCTAGTAGTATCTCGGAAACTCTCTACATCTTAGGAAGATAAAATATTGGCAGCAGCCAAGAACATACCTGTGCTCCATGAAGTAATAGAGGATCAAGATTTCCATGAGCACAAGAAATCTATAATTATTTCCTCATCGTCTTTTCCAATCTGCTGACGAATCATGGATCAAATTTGATGGATAGTAGATACTAGTACTTCATATCAAGGTGTTATTTACATGCCTATCATCATATCCATCATGAACACAAGGGATCACTCATTCAATGATCGAAGATATACATGACATGATGGAGGAGGACATATAGAGTAGACCAGATGAAAAATATATCTAAGAACATCATGATTATATTGAGTATTAGTTTTGGGTGACCATCAAATCAAAGCGTCACTTTCTTCTTCAACAAATATTCTTATCATATCATCAAAAGTAGTTGGCATGTAACTACCCCTCCCACAATTACCCACTTTTACAAGCTCTCGAGGTTAAACATGAGTTGAGTACCGCTATTATATGACCCAACCTCTAAGTTCCAGTTATGTAAGTATCATCTGAGAGGAAAGTATTCAGAGGTTTATAGTTTATGACCAGTCTTGGGATACCTCTTAACTATTCTGAATGTTTATTAACATAAAAACCATAGCAATTCCAAGGACGGTTGGATTCTCTAATCAATCTTCTTTCCAGGAGGCTTTCTATCTCTTTTTGACAGAGATCTCTATATTCTTTGTTCATAGGGATTTCTCTACTCTTTCAAGCTTTCCCTTCATACTTATCTTTGTAGGGAAATTCTACACAGTGTTGTTTTCTGTGCCAAAACGCATTTGGTTCTTCAGCACAGCATTCTTTTTCTATCTGTGATCTCAAAGTTGAGATCCTTTGTTTAATTATAGGAGTCTGAAGATAGTCTCCTATCTTTATGGTGGTATTTGGCTCCTTGAGCTCTTCAATTTTATTTTTTGTTTTTTTGATATTTTTCATTGCTTGTACCATAGTAGACACTCTGGGAGTAGAGACAAAGGGTAACTTGATTGTTTTTAATTTTCCATTCGAGCTTGGTACAGATATAAAATAACTAGCCTTACCATTTTTCAATCTAGCTGATCCATGTGGCTCCACAACTGCTAAAAATACATTCCTAAAAATACAGTCAACAGGAATGTCTGCAACAACAAATTTTAATTTGATGCAATGCTCTTTAAAGAAAATAGAGGCCTGAGGGACTTCATACAGTAGATCTTTGTTTCCTAACCCAATCACTTGTCTAATGGATTTTACACAGTACTTTGTAGGTACTATTTTTGAGTTCAGAATATTGACATTTGCCCCGGAGTCAATAAGTGTTCTCAGGGAAAACATTTCACCATTTATATAGATATCTAGCATAACATGATGTTGTTCATACTGGATAGCCATTACTCTCATGTCGGTGATTCCTATAGTATCATCCTTTTTTCCTTAAAATATTTAAATATTTGGGTTATTGTAGTATTCATCATATGCATCCTCAGTTTTCTTCCCTTTTTCTATCTCACAGACCTGTGTTTTTAGAGAGAGAATCTCTTTTTTGAGATGATGAATCTCTTGGCTAACTTCTCCTAATATGAGGGCTCTAGTCTTAGATTTCTGTTGGATTCTTTGGAAAGATCTTGTATTTCTTTCAAATGAGGCATCGATGAATAATGCCTTTGGTTCAGTTTTAGAGTCAGTCTTGCTACTGCTCCCCTGATTTTTCTGCATTGTGCTTAGAAAAGTTTCTAGTAGCTTTTCCTTCATCTCTCCTTCTCCCAATGTTTTGATCTAGGCAAGTAGATTTTTTTCTACATCATCCATGGTTTGTGCCATGAGAACTTTCTCCTTTGGCTGAGAAACATGGTCTTCATCAGATGAGATTTCTGATTCAGTGCTTGATTCACAATGGCAGTTATCTGAATCAATGCAATCACATTCATTCATGTGCATGTTTAATTCTTAATTAGAGCATTCTAAAGAAGAACTTTCAAAGAATTCAAATGTTGAACAGAGCTGTCATTGTTGTATATGTTCTCTATATGAGATGTTCGGACAATTTTCATATTTGTGATTCTTAGAACCACATTTATAACACAGGGTTGGCACCATGCCTTCTATTTTTACTGTCCTTTTCTTCTTTGTAGCTTCAAAGGATTTCTTTCCTCTATTTCTCTTAGATTCTTTTGATAAAGGACATTGATTGGAGGTATGTCCAAGTTGGACACAGAGCCAACAAATCAATTTATTCCACTGATCTTTCTTATGTGTCTGCAAATGAATATCCTTGGGTTCATAGTAATGTATTTTGGGCACATATCTATAGTATCCTTTCTTGGTCCCTTTTCTTTTCCTCTGTGGATATTTTCTATATCCTTGTCTTTTTTCTTTCTTGGCCTTCTTTTTACTATGGGGTCGTCTATAGCAAGACTATACTTGTTACAGATGGATTTGTTGTCTAGTAATCTTGACATCTTCTTTAGAGATTTATTAACTTTCATACTAGTGCATAAATTTACCAGAACTTTTGTTATGATGTTGTATATTTCTCCCCAAGTAAAGGATTCAAAAGGCAAATGAAAAGCATCTTGTTGTCTTAGATAATCCACAAATTTTGGTGGGAAACAGAGTCATCACCAGCAATAGTGACAAAAATGGAAAATGAGATCTTGAAAGATGAAGCGGGAGAAATCATTCATAATTTTGATGGAGATGCATAAAGCAATATAATTGGATCACTAACTTCATTCATTTTAGAACATTGGTGTGGAGGAGAACTTGAACTTTCCAATAAGCACGAGATAATTCTCATCAATATTAAATGTAATAAAATGTCTCATTATAAAGATTTTCATAAAGACTGGATTCAGAGAATATATGAGGCTAAAGATAGCAAAAATATCTTGTGGAAACAAATCTACTAAGTAGCATTGCCTTCAAAATTTATAGATTATCTAAGACAACAAGATGCTTTTCAGTTGCTTTTTGAATCCTTTACTTAGGGAGAAATATACAGCATCATAACAAAAGTTAAGGTAAATTTATGCACTAGTATGAAAGTTAATAAATCTTTGTAGAAGATTTCAATATTACCAAACAGCAAATCCATCTGTAACAAGTATGGTCTTGCTATAGATGACCCCATAGTAAAAAGAAGAAAAGCTAAAAAGAAGGCCAAGAAAAAAAAAGACAAGAATATAGAAAATATCCACGAGAAAAAGAAAGGATACCATAGATATGTGCCAAAAACACATTACTATGAACCTAAGGATATTCATCTATAGACATATAAGAAAGATCAGTGGAATAAATTGATTTGTTGGTTATGTGGCCAACTTGGACATACCTCCAATCGTTGTCCTTTATTAGAAGAATCTAAGAGAAACAAAAGGAAGGAAACCCTTTGAAGCTACAAAGAAGAAAGGGACAATAAAAACAGAAGGCATGGTGCCAACCCTGTGCTATAAATGTGGTTCTAAGAATCACAATTCTAAAAATTTTCCAAACATCTCATTTAGAGAACAGATACAACAACAACAACTCTGTTCAACATCTGAATCCTCTGAAATTTCTTCTTCAGAATGCTCTGATGAAGAATTAAACATGCACATGAATGAATGTGACTTCAGGGACTTCTTTTTGCCTTTGATGTGTTCGACTAATGGTTCTTGTGGGCTTCTCCTTAAAGCTTCCACAATGTAATAATGATGTCTAGTCACAAGATTGAATGTGACTAGTTTTCTCATGGGATTTTTTGCTTAAAAGCATCCATTATGTAAAATTTATTTACAGTACAATGTTTTCGGTGCAATTTGTTCAAATCTTCCAAGTGTAACCTATTACGAAGATTCTTCAGTCATGAGACTTGGAGCACTTCTTCGATTTTTGGTGAGCTTTGAGCCACATCTCTTCGACTGATGAAAGATAGTACTGAATCTGCCTGCCTGACTGTCGGATGTTTATCCCCTCATTTTCCTATATAAGGAAGGAGTAAGGCTCATTCAGAGTGTGAGTGTGATTTTGGTTATGTTTTTGAGTCCAAGGAGGAAGTTCTTGTTTCCATCTCTTTGGACTCGGATCTGAGAATCCTGCGCATGAGAGTGAGAGCTCTGGTGAAAACCTAAAGTGGCCAGATTCTTAGGTTTTTGAAGTCAGTATGTTTTGATAAGAATTCAAGTTCTAAGACAGAGTCTGTGAAAGGCCAGGAAGCCTTTAGATAGCTTCTTGCTTGACAAGTCGCAACATCTGATAAATGCCTAAACAATCTATCTCTGGAAAGGATCTTCAAAATTTCTCTCTAAACTTGTAAAGAAACTTCTACATAAATATATGAGTATCCATTTTTTGAGCATGATACATTCCGCTTGAGTACATTTTTCATTTCTGCATGTGTTAAAACTGTTTGTTGAGGTACTATCTGTGAGATAAGAGGTTCACTTGAGGTTTGCCAGAGGTTCGTCGAGGTCTAAGGAACACCATTCAGTTAAAGGCAAGAGGCTGTGTGAAGGATGCTAGAGTGTGAAAGTCCAGAGGTTCATGTACGGGTTCGTGTAAAGGTTCATGTATTGATCACAAAGAAGAGACTCAACAAAGCAAGCTTCGCGTCTGAAGCCCCTGCAGCAAATTGGTATCAGATCTAGTAATGTTTGGTTCATTACAGTTAGTACTCAAAATCTATAAGTCTCTAAAATGGATAATTCTAGAAGATCAGTCTCTTTCAAAGAGCTTGAAGTTCAAGAACAAGCTGAAGAAAACCCATTAAGAGATATTCTTGCTTCATCATCTAAAGGGGTTATAAATTCTGCAGAACTTGAATATTTTGAAATTTAGTCTGCACCTAAATGGTGTCTGCCCAGTATCTCCTCATCAAAAATATATGCTGACTTATCTATGTTCCATCTTAAAGCTATAACTAGAATATCTATCAAAGAAATTTTTAGTCAAATACAAGAGAACTCAAATTCTGTACAAACACTTTCTCTTCTTGACACTAAGAAACTTCAGGTTGAAGCCAAAAGACTAGGAACCAAATATTTGCATCTAGGGTGCAAGAGGGTAGGGATCAATCCCTTAGTCCATAGAGGACTGAATACATTTGTTCTTGTCGCAGTTAGAGATCTGACACATAACAAGTATTTAGATTCATTGATAGGAGGAATGGTTGCTCCATTATCAAATGGACCAATATACTTTGATTGCTATCCCAACTTTTCTATATATACATTTGATGACATCAAGGATATTTTACAACTACAAATTCAAAAAACAGGGTTTGATATGAAGAAAAAGAGAAATACTATTTCCATTCAAACTCATGGTTGTTTTAGGCACACAAATACCCTCTATCCTGCAGTTCTCCATGCTCCCAGCAAAGAATCCAAATCTAGTGTGGTTGTTCTAACATATACCCATAATCAAAAGTTAGAACATCAGATTATTAAATGGGAGGACCTAAGATGAAAAAATTGTGAATGTAAGTAATTATATCCATACAAATATTTAGGTAAATAAACATATTTATCAAGATATATTACCCACCGTAATTTATGCAATTTTTTGCATAAATTTAGTTATGAGTAAAATTGTAAAATGCAGATTTATAAAGGTTGGTGCTCACCAAAACCATATGCAAATTGTTGCATAAAATTTAGGTAGGAGAATAATTAAGATTGTTAATTTTCCCATGTGTTTAATAGTGAGGATTAAAATAGACAACAACAGTCTAATGCATCCCCATTGTTCAATCTAAAAACTCCCACTGTTAAACACATATATGCATCAAGTCATAGTAAAAATCAAAATGCTTACCCCATGATACATCTCACATTGGGAAGGTTAAAGAAATCATAAAAATTAATTAAATGGTTGGTAAACACCAATAGACACACTTACCTCATTATGCAACTCACATTCCCAATCTTAAAAAAATGATACAAATTAACTAAATTATAAAATATTTTAAATTATTATTGTTATTATTGTAAAATAATCAATATATGAGTTAAACATATATATACTTAAAAAAGAGCATGTAACAATATTCTTAACTATGGAGATTCTTACCCACTTTGTCATGGAGATTCATGGCTTGCAAAAAGGCTTTGTTACAATATCATAGCCCAATACAAATACTACATGCCTAAAAAACC